>KL280240.1:289-21149 GCA_000699545.1 Podiceps cristatus | reverse complement strand
GGGGGGCGCGGGGAGTGTGTAAACAGAAACATACAGAGCAGGGACACAATCAAAAGCAACATTGATGCCTGATTATTCCCTTTTAACTGGAGACAGATACGAAATAGAAAACATCTAGAAAAGACAAATGACATCTGAAAAGCTGTTAAGTAATTTAATTACTTCAACTGCCTTAATTTACACAGTTCAAATCATAAAGCCAAATGCTGTGCCTGCCAGAGGGGTTGCCTGGTTTTAAGTCAATTAGAAGGATTTTTAAAAAATCTTTTTATTTACTCTACGAAGATGTACTCCATGTAGCTCCTTCACTTGCAGACTCCCAAGCCTGGTCTCTTTTCAAGACCCAGGAAAACTCTCAGGATGCCCGAGTTTTCTGCCTTTATTTTTTTTTTTTTTTTGTGCCCTTCCAATCCTCCCCTGCCGCCTGGCACCCACGCGTTTGCGGACAGCTGTTTCCAGCGGCCGGGAGGACGGTGCCATCCCTTGGGTCGGCAGTGATGCTGCAGAGCCCTGCCACGCCGCCACGCAGCCTCTCCACTTTGGTGGCACGGGCTGGCACTGCGCTGCAAGGTCATCAGGGGGCCCTTTCTCTTTTAGGGTATCTTCCCCAGGAACCAGCACTTCACGGCAGTGAGCAAGCCCTTTCTGGAAGGATAACAGTATCACTGCCAGCAGCTTTTCTCCTACTAAAAATCAAATCTCTTGGTTGCTCCCTCACCCCCAAGTACTGTGGGCTGTAATGTCTGAATTTTTTGAGGTCTGATTGATATTGGACTCCAGCAAATCACAAGTTACAGAGCATGGTACCGTTGCCATACTGTAGAAACCCATTTTAAATGTTTTAATTATTATCATCACTTCTTACTCTATTTCAAAACCCAGGTACAATTGTAAAATGGTTGCTTGGGTGTTTGGTTGTTTGGGATTTTTTGTTTTGTTTTTCAGGAAAAAAAAAATCCCCAGTGTATAATTCCCTAAATTTAACCTCCGCCTTGTCCAGGTGGCAAGCTTCTGCTGCTAACTAATGTTTTCTCCCGATTCCACCTCATGTTATCCAGCAGGATGTTAAGTCATTACTTACTGATTACAGTGATTGCAGGGATAAGCCACTCAATCATCTCTTTCTGGAACTTGCAAAGGGATACAGGAGGATTGACATTTAATATCCCTTATGCTATTAACCACTGCAGGGAGGGGAGAGAAGGGGGGAAAAAAGGAGGGAAATCTCGG
This sequence comes from Podiceps cristatus, assembly GCA_000699545.1. Taxonomy (NCBI): domain Eukaryota; kingdom Metazoa; phylum Chordata; class Aves; order Podicipediformes; family Podicipedidae; genus Podiceps; species Podiceps cristatus. The sequence goes on along the minus strand of KL280240.1, from coordinate 19,919 downwards.
CAGAATTAATGAAGCAATACTGTATTGCACTTGCAGATCATTGGCTTTAGAGCAGGGTAAGGGTAGGGCTGGCTCACTGAGGAACAACAGCAGAAAATAGTATCAGGCAGAATGAGTTATTACAGTCTACAATAAACCCTAACTTGATGACTGAAATTGTATTAGTACGCATAAAGGACTATGGGTGCATTACTCGAATGAACATGTACTTAATCAGCTACTCACATCAGATTACAATATACCAAGACATGCAGTCCTCACTTAATTACAACCTCCAATACTTTTGCTTCTAGTATTTCCAAACATCAGGACAGCATATCCTCCCCAAGAACAGGTACCTTCTTTTAGTTTACCCTCTTATGACCTGGTCACAATTATTAGAACAAAATCTTACAAGTCCAGGTCTTTGCCCTTACTTTTCTGCACTACCACCCGTGAACATTCTACCCTTACTTTTCATGCTGCTGTATGCCACCATTACAGATAGGTGCAATATTCGTTTTGCTGAAAAAAAAAAAAAAAAACTCAGAAAAACCTATATATTGAAGTCATCACTTCCAATAGCTAATACTACAGGATGTTGTTCCTTCTTGGCCTGAAAATAAAAAGTGATTTCCTTCCCAAATCCCTTTGATTTCAGGAGAGGAGGAGGGCATCTCCTGATCACTTTGTAGAATGAGGTCTCATAGAATCAATTCGGGACTCAATTTGCCGGCCACTAAAATAGTACAGGCAATGTTTCTTGATACCTAACCACCTCTTTTGAACCCCGACTTCTCAACAGCACCCTGAGCACATCAGTCCAACGAGTGGCCAAGAATGGGTATTATGATTAACACCTATTTTACGGTCAGCTTGAAAGCAAGCAGCAGGACAAGTAACCAACTGAAAGTTTAAACAGGAAATGTGACTCTTATGGGGTTGCAGACTGCTGAATACTTCCCTCATTCAACCCTGAAAGAACTACTAGGAAGGAAAAAAAAAAAAAAAAAAAAAAAGCCAGATGAAGCTGGCTCTTCTTCTGAAAGAATCACAGTGGACGCATGAACTTCCTCTCATTTATTCATCTATCAAGCTTGGTTTTAAGTTACATCATCATTAAGATAATGATTTCTGCTTTCTATCACTTTAAAGTATGTTCTCAATAACTATCTGATTCTGATAAAGGTAGTCAAGTCCATAACCTACATACGTTTATAATTAGCTTTTTTTTTAAGGCAGGGTAATAGGTTAATAAGAAATATCAGATTACACTGGAACAAGCTCATGGGTCAAAAACTAGACAAAACACATCAAACTGAAAGTAAGTGCTTGCCTGTCAGACTCTGAAGGAGTCCCTATACAATAGCCGCATTGTTTTAATGCAACATTAAAAATATCAGTTTAGAGCCAAAATGTGCAAAAGAGGGAAGCATTTTAGTCACCCGACAAAATTCACAAGCCAAACAGTAAATAAATCAGGACTGGACACAGTATTACAATCTCCTAATGTTCTCCAAGCAATGCTGCAAAGTTCAGCTTTGCCTTGCAAAAGTTTTAATTCAACCGTCACAGAAATTCCCTGCACTTTTTAGAAAATAAAGTGAAAAATTTATTATATCCATGCTACAGATTGAAAAAAAAGACCACCACCACATATAGCTGATGGCTGTGTTAGGTTGGCGCGGGGCTTTTGTGGTCAACGCCTCATAGGAAGTACTCCAACAATAAGTCTGATTCACCTACAAATCAGAGCACAGAGTCGAAGTGGCCAGCCTGGCAAAGCATTAAAGCGACTGCCTAATTGTAAGCATGCAAATACCCACATTAGGGCCAACAGAGCTGCTCCTGTGCCTACAGCGAGGCATTCGCTCCAGTACTTGCTGGACTGGAGCTCAAGACTTTAATGCAACGCTGGGACTCAGGAGGGCGGGTGGCTGCTGGTGCCGGGTGCAGGAGGGTACTGCACCACCACGGGCAGCACAGTTGCACGGGCAGGGGAGCGAGTGGAGTTTTCCACTCCGGCACAGCAGTGCTCAGCCTGACGTACCCACTTAGCGTGCTGCTGATCTCAGCAAAGGCTCACAGGCCGGGCTGCGAGGCATGGCGGCCAAGAAGCAGGCACACTGCTCGCCCTGCCAGCCCTGGCGCTCACCATCAGAGCAGCACCGGGGAGTAGCCAAGAACGAGCCTCCACGTCGGCTGTCATCACGTTTCAGCAAGGCAGGTCATCCTGCAGACTCCTGGTACGTTTACAGCATTCACCTGAAGATTTCTTTTTAATCCTAAGATTACTTGAAATTATAGGAGGTACCGTATCATCCAACGAAGGTCTAGTAAGGCAGGTTTCATGACCTGCAATACCAAGCAAATGCTCTCCAAGGGGAGCAAAGAAATAATTTTAATGAGTTTATCAAAGGATACTGCTCTCCAAAAAGCCATTCCTTGCACAACTTGATAGAAACCTGTATGTACATACAGCAGCTTTCAAGATGATGACCTAAATCCATGCACTGATATGGTAGGCCACAGGGTCTTACTGCTTTGTCTCCATGAAAGCGGCAGGGATGCGCATCTGAGAAGACAGGGCCTGACAACACGGCACCGTGGTATCAAGGTGGTCCGGGACACTGGCCTCATTACTCCAATGTAATACCAGTGACGTAGTCAAGACACAAAAACTGTATTGCTTTATCGTTGTTACTACTTTACCAAAGCAGATCAGTCTGAGGTTATCAAATCACACGACACACAAAAGCAAGCTTACTTTATACTCTAGCATAAACTTTTTATTCATACAGCCTTTTGTGAATTCACATCTCCGTCAGCAGTTTCCCCGCCTCCCCCGTGGATATTAGCCTGGCAGTAAATATAGCAGTCAATCGAAGGAGTAAAAGAACAATTTGCAAAGGAATGTATCCTAGTAAACTGCATGCAGTTTGGTTGAGATATACAAAATGAAACACAAAGGAGAAAAAATCAAAAGCTTGCAAAAATGAATTCAAAACAAAGCAAGAGTGATCCCAGATTACAAAGTCCCACTGGAGACCCAAGTGCACCAAGGTTTTTGTTAGTTATTACAAATTATGATTTTTTTTTATTTCTTTTTTTTTTTTACTTTTTTGGTCACATGTATTTTAAAAGAAGTTTTAATTTGCCTCAGCACTAAGACCTTCCCCACATGTTTTGGCCTGGAGCACATTTTAATGGCTTAGTTTTAAATCCCTCAAATTAGGGGTTTATAATGGAAACACTGGCAAGCCTTTATCTAACACAGTGCAAGCATCTTAGCAATACAGAGTTTGTAGTTAGGTGAGTGCAGCAGAAATCTTTTTTTGTATTAAGTAACGACAGGAACTCAGCAGCAGTGGCTAACATGTAAACTACAGCCCAGGCTTGCTTATTGTTTGAGGCTGCAGTGCAGCTGGTACCTTCCAAGGGGCACCCACAAGTGTGGGCCTCGTAACTTGCATTGCGTAGTTAGGGTTAATGCACAAACTGCCCTTCCAGGTCACCCTTCCCACCTTCTTTCCCTTGCACCTAGGTTTACACCAGGCTCTTCAACAAACAGTTTGCACATCATATGATTTAAAAGTTTTCCACGCTCAATATTCATTTTAACATAGATTCTGGTGTGTTACACACTTTCGAGAGCTGTTGAAATAATGTCATTTTCTTTGTTTCTTCAGGATTGTAAGCTTTGCATAATACCTGTAAAAGCTTTCAATCTATTTATGATCCAAGTTCTGATTCCAGAAGACAGCAGAGCTACGGAGAAAATTCTAGTTTCTACATCACACCTCAGACAGCTGTCACTCAAGTACGTTTCCCTGCAAACTTTGCTAATTAATGTGTTGTCCAGGACAGAAGCACTGGTATTAGACATGCCTACCAGGTGATGTTGGTATGACAGGCAGATGTTGCTCTGCAAGGACAGCAGAGTCTTCTGACAAAACCAGGAAGGATCATTCTGTCTTTTTGTTATTTTTAAGGGTACCTTACCTTGTTTAACACAGGATTCAAATGCAAATCACAACCATTTAACATTACCACAGCCCTCTGCAAAAAAAGAGGCACTGAATCAACAAAAGCTGCACGGTTTGTAAGAGTGGTGTCTTATATCAACTGATGATGTTCCTGTAGCAATACTCATTCCAGCATTAAAGAACAAAAGATGCAAATGCAATGCAAGCTCCAGCTTTCATGCAAATTGGTCCTTGTAACCAAAATTCATCATCATGACAATCACATCTGCAAGAAGCAAAACTTTAAAACACTGCAACAGTAAAACCCATGTTTAAGTTCCTAAAGTTTTGATATTAGTATTTGTTTTGGTACACACTCCATGAAGTCGCTATACTATGAGGAAATTTTTCATATCCAGGAAGGAATGGAATTTTTTATCCCTTTGAAGCCCAACCCTGTACCTCTGTAAAGTCGTTTGCTTGGTTAGACATGAAGGTAGAGGAGAAACCCAAACGTTGGAGATCCTGGCGACTTCCCTAAATACAAAAGACTAACAAGACCAGCCTTCACTCACTGAAAACAAAGGTACCAGTCATTACCTTAACCAAAGGAAGCCTCAGGCCCCAGGATGTGTACTACATTAGCATCTCAATCCATTAACAAAAGACAATTCCAGTGATGAAAATTTCTAGTCATTCATTAGTCTTAGAATCATTCCAGCTCTTGGGAGTTTGACACCCCTGACATGCGGTTATACACCACCTAGATGAAGCAGGTAGTTGAGAACTGATTTTGCCATTAAAACTGATAGGTAGAATAGAGAGAGAAAATTATTTGACCATGGGGTAAGTCAATGTCAGAATTAGGCAAAAACATCTCAAATGCTTTATTTTTAGCCCTCTAAGTCTAAATGTTTAACGATAATGTTATAAAGCTAGCCCAAACAGTCAGAGGTATGCACCACTATCGAGTTTGAGTACAAACCCCTGACACATCAAAGAATACATGTATGTGTTTAAGTGTGCATTTGTTTGAAAAGTTGGGCCAATGTGGAAAATCCTATTATCAAAAAAAAAAAAAAAAAATTACAATGGGGAGCTCTTCGGCTAATGTGATCCACTGTAATTCTATTGACAGCAACAGATCTGTGCTGACTTACACCAGCTGAGGATCTAATTTCATATGCCTTAGAAAACTGATGCAACTTTTTCCGTAGCTACTCAAGAGTTTCTATACTCTCATGGGGATCAACTCCAACTAGTAGGTCAGCAGGTGCTGAGTTTACTTTGAATCTGAAGTCTAGTCACACCGGATACTGGGACATGTGCCATCTAATTTTTACTGACCCACAGAGATTCCCTTCTAGTATGGCTGCAGGATGCATTTATTTTCTGCTTTAGCCAAGTGGGAGATACATGTTTCTTTGAGAAAGCAGAGACCTTTCTTCAAGATATCCAATTGAGAACCTGACCTGGACCACAAGCCCAGATGAGTGAGCATGATGGAAGCAGAAAGGGTGAACAGAAAATGTTTTGCCAGGAACATACCAGGACTCCAAAATATGCAGAAAGAGATCTTCTGGTTTTAGCCATTACTAGCCTGATTTGCAAAAATCAACAGTTAATCTGCAGCTATCCAAAATCCACAGGTCTAAACTCTGCCCACACCTTTTCAAGCAATTTTCTTTCCTAATGCAAAGGGAGTTTTGCTTTAGTAGGGACCAATACACTCAGCCCTTTTTCTTACACTGAACAATGAAAGGGCCAGGGCTGGGATTACAAACTCTACAGAGATGCAGAGAATATGTAAAATTGTCAAGTGAGGTAATCTCTGGGGAGATCTAAGCAAAATACTCCAGTTTTGCAAATCTACAAGCTGTACATTCACAACTTTGAAATGAATTCACGGGAGGATACACTCTTAGTTTGATATTTTGTCCCTGGCCATTAAAGAACTTTGTGGAGGTGGGGGCAGCCCTTTGCGAGGAGCAAGTTTATTTGTAAAAGAAGAGAAGAAAAAAAAAGCCTTTGCCATTAATTTTGACAGAGCTACTTCTGTCTCTTTTGTAATAACTAATTATCTAACTAGTGTAAGAAATTTCAATGGCCAAATGCAAAGCACTCACAAGCCCTGCCAGGCTAATCAAGACAATTTCCAAAACGCCAAAAACAGGAACTTCCTCTAATAAATAACTTAGCACATTTACATCTCAAATTAGAACATCTGGAAGAAAAAGACTACGCCTGATGCCAAAACAGGCCTTATTGTATCCTACTACTTTCCACTCACCCCCCCGCCTTGTTCGTTTTCTTTAGCCTTTCCTTAGAACAAATTCTGATCCAGGTGCAAATGCTCAATTCACAAGGAATGCAGTGAACATAAAATTACTGTAGGTTTGGCTGCTAGTAAATCCCTGCTGTTACTCACCATTGGAAGTTGTGCTGGAGGCAACAGCTTTCTCGCTGACATCTGTTCGACTGGAGCATTTCACGATGGAATTCTCCACTTTTTTCTTCTCCGTCGTGGTAGAGCTATGGGACTGCGCCTCCATGATGACTTCTCATTACTTCAGCTCTCCTTGTACTAATACCTGAACGGAACAAGAGAGCCATAAACTTTAAATACTATGTGAAAGCTTAGCCCAAAACCTTTCACACCTCTCACCTGAAGAAGAGCCTGCAGTACAACTGAATTAGAAGTCCACAGGCCATTTCTGGATGCCCATCAAATCACGTTTGCATGCATTAATTCCTGAGGAATTTAAGGAAACACTAACACTAAAAATAAGTATGTTTGCCTTTAAAGAGAATCAGCATCACCAAGCACTATGCTGCTTGATGGGTAGGTCCATTTTTTTCAAGCCTGTAGGGCTTTAATGGACCCAGGTGAAAAAAGTCAGTATTTTTCTGCTATGTCCAGAGTACTTTGGAACAACGCAAAAGAAATCATGACAGACCTTCATGTTGACTATAGAAGCCAAATATTTACATTTCAACATTCACACTATCCGAACACACTGCAGCAAGGTTTATGCTGTCTATCTCTACACCTTGTCCTACTCATGTAAACGACTCTCACTTTGTTCAGAAATCTAACTCAAACAAAAGTGCATTGGAGCAACACCCTGAAAACCACAGGGAAAGACAAATATTATTGCTAGAGGCAGATAATGAGATCATTTTCTTTCGCATGAAAATGCTGAAAATGGAAAATGGTGCAGAGATGTGTGTCTGGTTATTCTGCATGTCCTGGCCATTCTCAGTGTCATCTCCAGTGATACATTCATTTTATACCCTCTGCATTCATATATATGCAGATCACTTCTCCTTATTCTCTGACATTCCTGACATAAACCCAAGAAGCCCACAAGCTTCGAAAGGGTAACACTGCTTCTTGTGCAGCAGTGTATCCACGCCAGGCCCCAAGACTGCAGGGATCTTGGGCTGTGAGGAACACAAGCATTTCCAAAAGCCGGTCTGCAGCTTAACTTGACACACTCCAGTCTGTCCAAGTAAGCTTCACACAAATCATCAATATGCAGCACACACCATGCCTAGAACCAAAGTACCTGTGCACTTCTGTAGTTTGAACACGATCCTATGCAACAACAAAAAATAATAAATAAAAAGAGTGTTTTCAGCTCTGAGCAGCACTGCAGTCATTAGCTAACGGGGTCTGAAACGGAAGGAAGTTGCACTGTTGTAGAACAACGTTTAAATTCATTAAAATCCAAAGGCTTCAAAACAATCCACAAAGTAAACTATAATTACATTAGCAACCTGTGTCCCCCATTCTGACAGGCAAAAAAAAACCCCAAACAAACAAACAAAAAACCAAAGAAAAACCCCACCAAACCACAAAACCACCCCAAACCCAAAACAAGAAAAAAAAAACTACAAAGCCAATTCATCACAAATGCAGCTGTCTAGTAAACCTTCCCCTTCCCACCTCCCTAGTAGGAGTTCTTTTTAATAGCACAATAAAACACTCCAAAGCTTCATTGTTATAAAGTAGGGATCAAAGACGAACCCAATCACTAAATGAATCATTATTTAGCTAGACAGCACAGCCAGAGAATTGGACTAGATATCAGAGACTCTCTGCCACTGACCGACTGTTATAACCCTTGGCTAGGCATTTTTCTTCCCTTGAAATCCTTTTTTTCCTAAAAACAGCAATAACAAAGCTCTGCCTGCCATGGCAGAGTACTTATAAAAGTACTTCAACATCTACCTGTGAAAGTGCTATACATATTATTGTGATCTGTGAAACAACTTCCTACCAGCAGATGAAGGGGAATGTCAGGTGTCTTCAAATACGAAGGAGAGATCTAACAATTCTCAACCTGCAACAGCCCTCAGTTGTACCCAGCAATGCACAAATCGGGTTGAGGCAAGATCTCAGATGAGCTTTGTAAAGGGCACCTTGCCAAATTTCTCATATGCTTTCTCCTCCTTTAGACTTGCACACCTTATGCAACAGCATCCACAGCTTTGGTCAGTTATCATACATATCGAGCTTTTCTGTCCCTTGTGTTGGCAGAGATTGGGGGGACGCAGGCACTGCTGCCAAGCTGTTCACCCCACACTGGCCAGATCACGCTTGCTTTCTCTCTACAGCCCTGGCCACAAAAATACCAAAATCTGCCTCTACCCAGCCTCCGGCCAGTGCATCAATGAGCCCTTCAATGTACCCTCTTGTACTCTGACTACCCTCCTTTGAATTATTTAGTATTCTCTAAAAAGAGTAATGTTTTCTGCTGTAAAAAAAAAAAAAAAAAAAAAAAAAAAAAAAAAAAAAAAAGAAAAAAGAAAAAAAAAAAGAAAAAAGAGGCTGTACATTTTTAGTTGTGGTTATTTTTCTTGTTTTGTCTTTTAAGGACTAAGTCTGCTATTCAGGCGGCATCTTCATTTACATCAAAGAGTTTGACTGTGTGAGAGCTTGGAGAATTTGTCACCCATTTTCTCCTATCCTCTCAGTTCACAAGCCTGTTTCTCTTGGCTAAAAGTCATGAAAGGAAACAATTATGCATGGAAGAAGCCACATACTTTGCTCCCATTTCCCAAAGCCAGCAGAGTGGCGTGAAACATTTGGGCAAAGGTCACAAAAATGATGACAGGTATCTACAGTGGTTCCACCACCTCCTGCCATGCAGATGTCTCTGCAGCTATGAGCAAGGAGCCATCACTTATCTGCACCTCCTTCCCATCTCCACCATGGCAGGCTAGTACCTCCATTACAATCTGATCCTACCACAGCCCAGAAAAGGGAGATAAACGTACTGACAGGAGTTGATACAGCTTTAACCTCCTAAAAAAAAAAAAATCTTTGGATCATCTGGAATTCAGGAGCAACACGTGGATGCTCAAACTGGCATCCATCCATTTTCTTGGCTTTTTTCTTTCCCCAACAGCCTACCAATGAGATTTTTATAGTGGTTTGGGGTTGGGGTTTTTTTAATGGAGTGAAGACTAAGAGACACAATTCCACATTTCCCACCACTTTCTATCACTCTCCTGTTTCATGCTGCCTAGTGCAGACAACAGTACAGAACAGAGGCCTGAAGTTGCATCTTAAAGTGAGATTTTGGTCAGAAAATTGCGGAACTGGCCAAGAGCTAATATAAATTGGCCATATATATAAAAATACAATTGGCCATGAGCTTTTCTTTACTGAAAGGGTTGTCAGGCACTGGACCAGGCTGCCCAGGGTTGCGGTGGAGTCACCATCCCTGGAGGTATTTAAGACGGGTAGATGAGGTGCTTAGGGACATGGTTTAGTAGTGGTTAGGCACGGTTGGACTCAATGATCTTAAAGGTCCTTTCCATCCAATGGATTCTGTGAGTCTATGATTCTAAACATCTGCTCTTGGTACCTGTTCTACTTAGTTTACATCCAAAGGGTTGCTTTTATTCATGTCAGCATGGAAGAGGAAACACTGCAAAAGTCAACCTCCTTACTCAGCCCTGCACCACGAACCGATGGTCCCGGTGCTGCAGACGTTTCCTCCCATGCCTTCCTTCCTCCACTCCCAGCCCACAGACATGTGGCAAGGGCATCTGCAAGAATTCCAGCAGCTCCGGTGCCATATCAACTACATGGTGATATGCTTTGAGCCATCTGGTATAGTGGGAGGTGTCCCTGCCCATGGCAGGGGGGGTGGAACTAGATGATCTTTAAGATCCCTTCCAACCCAAACCATTCTATGATTCTATGATTCTGTGCATGGCTGGGAGATTAAGGAAAGACAGGAGAGATGGCAGGACTAATAATTAGAGGTATGTGTTTTGGTATGTTTTGACAAGCATGTCTGAGAGGGAGTCAACTGAAATTCAATATGGTGCCCCAAAAATCTTTTCTTTTCCTGAAAATGAATTTAAGCCCAAACTGAAAACACAAACCAGACACACACGTCTTCTAGAATCATTCTCCTTAATTTTGGCTGTGATTTTTATTTTCTCTCAAAAATTGTACTGAAATATGAGAACTGCAGTCTACCAAAAAAAAAAAAAAAAAAAGTCCAAGACGATGTGAAGATTTCTTTCCACTGTCTGCTAATCCCTATCAAAAAGCATTGTGAAAATCAGCCAGCCTGATGTCATCTTCACATTAAAATACAAAGTGGTTTATATGACGGTGTACACAGGTCTCCCCAGCACATGGGTCAGTGACTTCCCCGTTCTTACCCCTGTTCCTGTATCTACTCTGCAGCAAGGAGCTCTACTTCCAAAAAAACCTAGAAAACTAGTTTCTGTCGGCTATCCAGCATCTCCATGTGCATATGAATGGCAAGAAAATGCTATAACAGTATATGGGAGAAAGCCTGAACTTTCATAGGTAAATAGAGGGATAAACATTCCTTCCTGAAAGCAAACATTGACGGCTTTTTCCCATTCAACCATGCTTGAACCTTTTGTAATTTCCCTAAAGCCTGAACCCACTGCACAATTAATTCCAGATCCCCATTTTAAACCTAATCCCTCTCAAAACAGCAACCTGCCTGCAGGTGTGTCCCTTGTTTTTAAATCATAAACGTAAACTTTCACCAATTGTATATTAAATCAGAGGTTATTTTAGGAACAAGCTACTGGAATGAACTAGTTAAATGAGGAAAACTGCCTCTTGTAAAAGCAGTATCAACAAATGACAATATGCTGGAAATGTATTTTGAACAAAAAAATTCTTTCAAGCAATTTGAAATTATATAATTTCCGGTCCTTATGTTTGCTGGTCATAAAACTGTGCCTCACAGTAGTAAAAATAATCATACTAATACACTGGGGAGAAAAAAAGTCTTTTTGTTCATTTACTCACAGTGCAAACTAACCGAAACCAGTGGAGCAGCCCTCTGCCTGGAAGAGCAGGAAATGTGACCCTTTCTGAACATACACTTCGATTTTCCAAGAAATCCTCAGCTCTGCACTTCTTTTCCTCTCTGAATTACTTTTTAAATCATTGCATTTATATTGCATATGTTAGTTTTAAAGACCACACCACACAAATTTTTATTTATAGGAATAGGCTCACTGACTTCAAGAAGGCTACGTGCTTCAGTCTAAGTGCCTGGGCAGGAACCAGCATCTAAAATTCTCAATTTGCATGTTAGACTGGTTTATGCTCATTGCGAACTTAAACCTTCTTCTGCCTTTATTTGTTATATTTTTGAGGGGTTTCTTTTAATGTGTTGGGTTTAAAAAAAAAAAAAATCCTTTCCCTGTTTTATTCGATGCTGCTGTAGTTGTATTCAATTCATTAACAAGTGGTTTGCATCCGCTGAGAAGAGCTGTCTGAAATAGCAGTGTCACAGCATTCATCATCATTACATCAGCAGTAGGGAAGTTCATACTGATTGCTATCAGCAACCAGAGTGCCCCAATCAGCGTGCAAGCAAACATAGCATGTTTAATTTTTCAGAAATGGCTCTGGGTAGTTAGGGTGTTCATAGGTACTACTTTGATCCACACTACTGGAAGCAGTCTTTGGGGATACAATACATCTTGAACAGCACAACTGCATGAAAGTGAAAAACACAAGGGGAGGCATGAAGAACAATCAGGAAATTACAGTCTCTCTCAACCATAAAGGACTCTTTATCAATTTTATCAAAACCGGTTACACCATTCCTTGGGATTATTTAAGGATGAAAAAAAAAATAAAAATCTGTCTTGTTCGGATACATTCAAATGCAAAATTTACATGAGACAATCTTACGCTATTATATGGGAGCTATTCCACACTGATTTATACAGGCTTGATTCAGTTACATTGAACTTCCAAAACCCACCTAGATTTCAGCATTGCTTTCCATCAAACCTGCTGGCAAAGCCGCACTGACAAAGTTACCCTTGACAGTACCTGCTGAAAAATACCCAAGTGCTCAGGTGTTTTAAGAAATGTCACCCAGTTATAACATTAACTTCTTGGTACACCTCACTGTTTTGATAATAGTTATAGGAACTAATATAAATACTAGACCATTTTGAAATAGTTTTATCTTTTCTCAGTTCTTTGTAAGCTAAACCAGAATTCTGCAGCCCTCACTACTACTCCTGGGTAAGTTTTGTTCAGATTCTTCCCTGGTGAGCCAACAAGACTCTCATTACAAGACTAAGACCAATATAAGCAGAGCAAAAAATAGTCTTATATCCACAACATATACACTAAGGAGATAGGAAAAAGGGCGTATCTTATACCTTACAACACTTATCTCCATTTACATTGTATGCATAATCTAGAATTATGCTAGTTGCAAACTGTACACTTCTGAAATGCAAAGTAAAATTAGAAAGAAAGAAAAAAAATAGAATCAGATAGGCAGATTTGTTGCTTGAAATTAAAAAATACCCCAAGTTATAGGGCATGACATGTATTAATACAATCTTTCCAAATTCATTACTATCTGCTGTCTTTTCCCGTGCTACTTTCCTTTGATTTCTTCCCCCCATAAAGACTTGAAAAACAACTAGACCTAAAGCCTGGTTAATGATGATCTGATCTGTTCCTGATAGGTTAAATAGCTTGTGGCAACGATAATGCAGGATCACAAACACAAAGGTAATCAGCTAGGCAAAGCAGCTATTAGCATCCTTGTGATTAAGATCCTAAGTGAGAAACTATTCTATGGCGTACATTGATCAAGTGTAATAATGCTTGACTCCAGAGGAATCACATTTGCTTCCATCTTTCTGCTACAGATAAACTGGATTGCCAAAAGTTCTGAAAGTATCTAAAACATACATACACATACAGTGGGATCAATACATGGCACTTCCTACTGAGGCAGCACCTCAGCTGCTTTTAATACACATCACCCACATACTCTTACAAGTAGATTATCTCTACTTTTGTTACGGGATTTAGAAAGCTGTTAAGTATAACCCCAATTAAATGTTTTTATTATTACTTCAACAGATTAAACTCTGTATCTAAATAAAACAGCTTTCCGCCAGGAAAGAAGTGATTCTTACCCGGTAAACAGAATGTAATGGATAAAAACACTGAAGGATTTGGGTCAAACTGTTCATATCCAACCAGTCCATCCCTCACAGAAGTTGTTGTCTGGGGACATGCTACACAAAACTGAGGGATACAGAGCCAAAACTTACAACACATCTTAGTGGCTTTACATTTCAGATATGATGCATCCTCTGAGGTAAAAATTCATAATCCATTCATTATCCAAGAGTCTTTGGAGTAAGTAACCGAACTTTAAAATGAGAAAAAACAAACCCAACCCCACAACCAAAACCAATCAAACAAATCAGGTCATTAACTCTGCATCTAAGCATTTATTATTTTAATCACGTGGTCTTGGGTTTCTTTATTCCTCATTTTAACTGCAACTCCCTTACAAACTATCTAAATACAGTTAATGGAAACAACCAAGCTATTTCTTAATAAAATAGAAAATGCCACATATTTTTCAAGTCTTCAAATCTGTAAATATATTTGGGGAGGGGAGTGGGTTTAAAAACAGTAATGCACTTACCCTTAAGAAATGAGAACTCCTGCCAATTAAACTGCCTATTGCTGCTAGAAAATTCAGAGTAAGCTGTGTTGCTGCTTGTTTTGCAATCCCACGTCTTTGTGCTTCAAACTCTGCAGCAGGAAAAACTCTAATAATTATGTCAAAGTAAGATTAGCTGTAAAAGAATTAGCGGGGGGGGACGGGACACGTGGAATCTGTGGACTTTACTGTTTGTAGCAATAGGTTAAAATGAGCAGTGACACATCAAACTTCCCTATGAAGTCTACCTTCAGGTTTTGCCCCTATCTTTCTTCAGGAATTCAGCAGCACTAAATCTAAAACAACCTTAAACAATAGCTCAGTGACTTCCTTTTGTAAAACACTTGTTTTATGAAACCTAATTCAGAGCACTCATATGCTCAAGATTAGAAAGAACGGGACTACGCAGAGAGGAGGACGGCCAGCAAGACTTGCTGCTTTGATAACAAACCCTATGACTTCCTCTGCTGATACTGTTATTAGCACTAGGAACACTTATGGTGACGATATAGGATGTTTTCTTCTTTCCCTTCTTGCCAGTTTTTTGCACAAACAGCTTGGTAAAGCAAATTACAAACATCTGTAATGAGTGTGCTTTGCATCACGATTTATTTAGTTCATCAAATAAGGAGTCACTACAACTGCCACAGAAAAATGCAGAAATATTCTAATTTCGAGCACCAGAGCTAAACGTTAATTCCAACGGCATGACCATTTTCTCCACACTTTGTGCTTTACCTCATCAATCCCAACAGATGAAAGCTTCCTTAGAATCAAAACTAGATCTATATATCAATGTTGATCTATACAGGAACTGAGCTCAAGGAAGAATATATTTAATACACATCTATTGCGAAGATGTGCCTTCTGTTTCCAACTTATGATATGCAAATGAAGGAAGAAAAGACTATATTCCATATTTTACAATTAGCATTTTAAGACAAGATTAAAGGAATCGAGGAGAAAGTTTTTGAAAGTGCCAAGTTTTGATCCCAGTTCCATTCCTGGAAGCCTGCTTATCCCCTCAGCGTACTCTCAGGTTAAGGGATGTCTTCATCCAGAATTTCACGTTCTAACCCAACACAGATGTTTTAACAGTAAAAGGGTTAGGAAAGCTCCATATATCCAGGAAGAACTTCAAGTGTGAAAGGTACTTTATAAAACTTTATCTTCAGCTTTTACAGTTTACTTTAGGTTTTACACCTGTCTCATAGAAGCGGTAAAACTGCATCATGATTCCTTCACGTTTTTGTAACTTGACAAAATACAACAGGACAACTCTGAACTGCTGCAGCATAAATTACTTCACAATCCACGGTGCCTGTTCAAATAGTGTAATCACAGAATTATATAGCTGTCTTATTTTCCCAGAAAAAACATTCACAGTGAGTTGGAGAGCCAAGCAAAACCACACCAAAGCACATGTCCTATTAGTTAAAAATCGGTAGTGCTAGGATTTCATTTTAATATATGCCGTTCAGAACAGCAGACATTGTACTGAAGTGACACTAACTCGATCTGTGTTTCTGACTATTCGGTTTCAGGTATTCATACATCTTATCTAATGAGGGCTTCATTCTCTCGGCAGCTGGATGAAGTATTCTTTACACGCAGTTGATTTTCTTGACATTAACAGATTTGTATGTAAAGAAAACAGAGTATCATATGAAGCCACAAACATAGCTGGAGGAGGTTCAGCTCTAAACCACCAAAAGGTTAGTTGGGTCCTTTAGCCCCTACCTAAATACCAGATACCAAAAAAATACAGCAGCACTTTAAGAATCTTTAATTTTAAAAAAAAAATATATACATAATTTTCATGGTAATCAGTGCAAAAATAACTCGACATTAGGGTGGAAACTTCAGCTAAGGAAATTATTCAATCAGATCTTTTGGTAGTGCATTCTGATATTATCAGTTCCAACACCCAGCAACTATTTAGAGACAAACACATTCTATCCCAATTAGTTCGCCCCTTGTTGTAATCTAAATGATCTTGCAGGCATTTTTAAGATCAATGTATTGTCTTGTTTCTTATTTTGTTCTTAAAAAGAGAGAGAGAGACCAACTCTTCAGATCAGCAGCCAATTTAACACACTTTCAAGGTAATGCAGGTACAATTTATATGCACAGTGTATACCACAACAAAACCACAGTATGATGCCAGCACAATCTTTAGGAAAGTTTTCTCCTAAATCTCTGCAGAAAGCAGCCTTTAAAGAAAGCGGGGATTAGAGTGAGCTGGAAGGTAGGGAGGGGACTTACCTCAAACCCAGCCAAGTGGAAATCAGAGCAGTAATTCTACAAGTCGGCAGAGTACACTTTTAGAGCTATAATGGTGTGAAGAAGTGCTGGGCAGCATTGCCTGAAGGCAGCACTAATACACTGATGACTAATGACTGGGCCACGCAGACAATGAATTTGGGGGTTGAAAACTAACAGAAACCGTGCAGTACCTTGACAAATGGGCTTTCAAAATTTCATTCACTGAATAACCTTTAAGCACAAAATTGGCTCAAGTTCTCTAGGGAACAACATGACACATGTTGTTGGACAATAAGTATTTTCCTTTTTAATTAAAACTATTACACCAAATATATAAACATGATTACAGTGAATAAAACATAAGAGTTAACTATTTAGCAACTAGAAAAGAAGACCGGACCCAGAAATTTGAGGTGCAACACCGTTTCTTCAGAAGGGTCAACAAACCCCAGGGTTAACTACCTGCTTCGCTGAAATTCACCCTTGGCAGAATACATTCTCCCTTCTTTGACACTTAAAGGAGAATGAGAACTTCAAAGGTATGTTTAATGAGCTGCTACAAATACAATTGGTTAAAAGAGGTTCAGAAATTATGTACTAAAAGCTGCATTGTGCTTAGAATTACAACTGGAAAAGTCTCATTTTAAAAAGCCCAGTCAAAGTCAAGCCCCCATAAAACAAATCAAGCCTCGTATAAACTTTGTAACCTTGTGTACCACCAAACACATTAAAACAACAGAATCCCTTTTAAAGGGGCTTTTTTTCCAGTGCAACTCGACTTCCAATCTGAAAATAGCAATTTTGGCTATTTTTACAGACAGAATGAAATATCTAAAGTGTCTCTAAATTAACAAGTACCACTTGCCATAGACAGCATCGCCTTTAGCAGCTCCTAAAAACTTCAGAAAAGGATCTTAAAACAGGAAGCTTAGTGAGCTCATAAAACTGTTGTTGGAGCCAGGAACACATAGCATATTTAATCTGCAAACTGTGAGAGTCTACAATGATTTCAGCAAGATCTGAGGCATGCCCTCAAGGTTTGCTGGGATCTGGGATTAGGGAGTTGATAAGAACCCTCTACTGCCCATGGACATGTTTTTCTTCTGCAGTTAAACACAAATGCATAGAGACGTTTGACTGCTGCTTGGCGTTACTGCTCAAGTTATATAAAAGCTTTGCAGCTCCTTTTGCTGTCAATATATCAAAGTTAAAAAAAAAATCATCAAAGTGTGAAATTTCATTTAAAGTCTTTGCCAGTCTACAGCTCTATTTCACAGACCTATCAAATAAAAGTAAAGATGAAAAATGCACTGAAAGAACTTGAAAAGTTTGCAGCAGCACCCATGCCCTATTTTTGTTTATTCTGTCCCATTTTATTTGATTTTAAAGTATAACAAATCAATTCCCTTATAAAAATGACAAAGTCCAAAGGGAGTAAACGTCTATAAAACCTATGGTTAAAAGACAACTTGAAATCATTATTACAGCTGAACCTTTTGTTGAATAAAAAGCTTCCTCTGTAGCCATTTTAGCATTTTAATTGCCTAACTGCAAGTTGGCAGAAAATTTCTTGAATCTTCCAAAACAATCAAAATGACTACAGAATATGAGTGCCAGAAAAACTAAAGCCTTCTTCAAAGTATTCTTTAGCTAGGGATTTACAACAATTGCATAAAGAAGAAAAGTCTGACTTTTAAGATAATCTACTATAGTCTAAAAGCATTAACATTCCATTACTAAGGTTTTCCTGAGGATTTCATGACTCATTGATTCACTTTTCCTTCAAGTCTGCTTTTTCTTTGTACATTACTGTCTCCATATAGTTGAGTGCATGCAACACTAATCATTAAACCGCTTCCTTCCATAACTCCAAATAAATCCTGCTTTAATAACCATCAGATTCTTTATTTATCAGGCAAAGATGACTAAGTTTTAACTAACACTCTGCAAAACAAAAATATGCCATTCCTTCCTTGAATGCAGAGGATGAAATTCAAACACACTACCGAGTGCAGGTAAGGGAATAGCTTTCCCCAAAACGAGGCAGGAAGTGTAACTTGGTTTTAAGGGTCGGTATCAAAAGCATACATTTATCTTGTTAAAAAATTAAGTAATCTGCAAGATGAATAAATTACAGTGGTATCTCAAAACTTGAGTATTTTGGTTTCTCTAACACCAATTCCAAAATAAACAGCAATTATTTATAACCACCGATACTTCAATTTCTTAGTTACAAAATGTTTCTGTGTTTGAAAATGCACAACGTAATTTCACGACTAAAGATCACTTATAGTGATACTATTGTGAGTATATAGAGAGTAAACGCTGTCTTGGCCACTACATGCCTTCTCAAGCCAAAAAAATTACTCCACTTAAGCAGGAAAATGCAGGTGATGCCTTTGTTCTGTAGTACTTCCACAGAAACGCTTTGGAAAACAGCATGTCCTACTGAAAACCATGTGCAATTATCGGAATGCAAGAGTGCATTCATTTAGACACCTTAAGCCATAGTTTTACTTCCACTTCTCCTTAAAAGAATATAGACTGAGGGAGTCCTTTTCTTACTCATTCTTCTTACTCATTCAAAATCACATAATCCTGCTTTTAAAGAAATAATCCTCCCCCTTAAAATAGCCTTCTCTCATAGTTACTATTATTTATGTTATTAGAACTGGGCTATACACCAAACTGAAAGTATTTACATACTAGCTAGTTAAACCCAAACCTTCATTATATAAACAAACTCTCAGGAGGCTGCCTCCAGTTTATATTGCTAAACTCATTCACCATTACTTTTAATATGTATTTCCTCAACTGAAATACAGTGGTGTGGACACAGAAATTTTTACATTTTAAGGTTATTGTACTTTTAAAACACTGCATTCGTCTTCCTTCAAAATAATCATGACATATGTAATTAAGAAAGTGTCAGATCATTATTAATTTTTAATAAAGGACCTAAATGAAATAATTATAGAAATCAATCAGTGAGGCACCTTTCCAAATTACAATGCAATTGCACAAATATTCAAACTACTTAAGGCCAGTTCTTGCAGATTTCAATCCGTAATCTCGCTGAACACCACACCAAAGCCAATTTTGTAACACAGAGGAACTCGGTGATTTCTCACTATTCCACTGATTTAAATGGTTTCAAAACAGATACCTACATTGTGCACAAGAAGTGGGGCAGCCGTGCCCTCTTAGAAACGATTAATTTAATCAGCTGCATATCTCAAGGCCTCTGAAAAATTTGACTTCTAAGTTTTTCTGTAACACACACAAAAGAAATGAAGTCTGAACGCTGAAGCTTAAAAAATCACGTTTATTGAGCCTTGAAAATCAAGCGGGAAGTAGCAGGGGTGCGACGGTGATGAGTATTTTGCTGCGGGTTGCTACCTAATACTCCTTTAG
>KL280238.1:8653-19005 GCA_000699545.1 Podiceps cristatus | reverse complement strand
GGTATCCCTTCCCTCCAGCGTGTTGACTGCAAATCCTCAAATAGTTAATGGTGTTACCTCAGGACATGGACACTCAGCCAACAAAAACCCAGGCACCTGCAGATGGGTCACAAATCAGGGAATGTTTTTATGAGAAAAATATAGCCTGGGCTGGAAACAAGAGTGTGTTTTAAGTGCTGGAGCAAATGCCAAGTAACTATTGATATGGCGCTTCAGACCTTTCTACCTGCAGTAAGGAGTACCTGTTCCCCCTCCTCTTTTAACTTCCACACAAAAAATAAGCAGCAACGCAGGGTCAGTAGATAGGAAATTGCAAAAATAATTCCCAAACCAATGAGAGTTACAAGAGGGCCTATGTAAGACATTTTAAGTATGAGAGAGGTCAGTTATTTCCATTGGCAAAAAGAAGGAGGACATGATAAGAAGAAATATTTTTTTCTGTTGTGGCAATTAGATCACAGAAATATATCCTGAAAGATCCACTGGAGACCAAAGTGCCATAGGATAGTAAATGGTCCTTTTATATCAAGAACACAAACATTTTCATTTATGAAAAGGATAGTTACATTTATTGAATTAGGGCAGAGATAAGTAGACAGGATAGATGGATGGAAACACTTATGCTTCAAAGCATAAAAGTTAACTGCTAATTGCCAGGGTTAGGAAAAATATCTTCCTTTCTATATAAACTATTCTTTATTTTTTTAATCCCAGGAAAGGATTCTTGCTTCTCCCTTGATGTACAGGTCCTAGTCTGCATGAGAAATAAAATACTTGATTAGACAACACATGGTCTAATTCATACTGTTTAAATAAGTGCTGACTGCTGACTTGGTTGAAATATCCAGGTTTGGGTTTTTTTTTTCCTTGCTAATGCTTTGGGCATTAGTAACCTAAGTGTAAACTATTTCTGTGTTTGCAAGCTTGCAGTTAAAAGGGAAAAGCAGAGGAAAATCCAAATATACTGAGGAGTCTAGAGCTTAAGACCATATTCTCTTCCTTCAAAGTTATATATCCCTTCTCTCCCTTTGCTTGTGCAAGTGCAATCAGAAGACAAACGCAAAACAAAATGAGGGAATAATAGAAAAATCATGGTGAAAACTCCTCAAAAGAGCAAGACAATGAAGTCACTGGAGTCTTATCTGCAGCTGTTCTGGGAACATCGGGGCAACTGGGGCAAGCCAGAAAACTGCATTCATCTGGAACAAAGGAGGAGAAAGATCTGACAGTTCCCCAAAACAAGGGGCAGGTTAGGCTGGTGTTGCCCATCTCTCTCACACTGACTCCCCATGAGTTCATATGGAAGGTGCTGAGATCCAGCAAATTGTTTGCAGACTTCAAAGAAAAGAGTTTTGCACATCAGCTCATGGAAGAGGCTGCCAAGAACAGCACTCAGCTCTGGGATTTACATACAGATCAAACCATTTATAACACACTCCTGCACAGATTAATAGTCTGTGTATGAGTGAATGGGTGACAGGAAAGCGGGTACCACATCTGGTTCTCATGCTGAGGATCTTATGATGGCACTATGAAGAATAGGAGGTGTTTTGAGCAAAACTTGGATATCCAAGTAAGATCAAGAGAGGATATATAAAGTCAGGAGAGAGCATGGGCCCACCTATGATACTAGATTAAGCTCAGGGGCTTGGCAGCTGGCATGGGTTAGATCAGCCCAAAGGTGGCTCCAGTCTGTGTCAGAACCTGAGCAGTCTGCATCCTTTGAGGGCCAGAAGTACACAGAAATGATCCGGCCACTTTGTGCTCCAGCTGCCCCAGCTTTGCCAGGCCAGGGGCTCTGAGCTGCGGGACTGAGACACAGACTGTCTAGACTGCACGTGCAGGATCACAGGCTCTGATCTGGGAGTTGGATAACAACGTTTCATAGAGGCAATATTATATTTTCTCTGTTGCGCAATAGCAACAGCTCCATGTCAGGAGGACCTTTGTAGGGGCAGCTGAATTCCTGTGGGCAAAGCTGCCGAGACGCTTCGGGGGATTTCCTGCGGCGTGTGGGAGCTCAGCAGGCTGCCCAGAGCCCGGGATCCTGCAATCACAGCCCGTCCATCAGCACAGCGCCCCATGTGTGATTACAATGGTTTTCACCACCTTCACCTCTCTCTGTCATGTGTTTATAATCACCACCATTATTCTAGAGTTACAGAGCAGAAGCATCCTATGCAAATCAGGGATACCGGGGTCAGCTAATGAATTGGTTACACCCTTTCCTTCCAAAAAAATCCAGGCCCTTGGAGGGATACCCACCGTGTGCCATGCAGAACGCAAATGCAGTAGAACCTGCAAAGAACTGAGTCACTGGTTTTTTTTCATAGCACAGCTTTGCCCTAAACAGCTGAGTTTCAGATGCAGAAGTGTGCTGGCTTGTAGTGAAATGAGTTCAGGAAGCATTGCTCGGTCTCACAGTTACATCTCCCAAGTCTCACTCAAGAGATTCAGGCTGGGCTCCTGGTTCTGCACATGCTGGCAGCACACCCACTCTGTCATCTCACTTTGCCTTAGCTTCCCCCATCTATAATCTCTAGTAATAGTAAAAAAACCCTTTCTCAAGCATATGCTGGCCACCCTAAATGCAAATATAGCATCTAGTGCCAGGACAGTCCCAGCAACGCTATTGTAATTAAAATGGAGAATTTTTTTCTTTTTTGAAGTCAGTGCTTAAGAAACAATAGCAGGACATTGTTCCCATCTGCCTCACCTCTCACTTGTATAGAAGAAGGATAACTAAACATGACACATGGCCCCTGGGATGGCATCAAGACATATTGTCCATGCCAACCTCATCACACATGTCACCACACCATCCCCAGCTGAGAAGAGGATGCTGTGCCTCAGCAGTTTCCTGGTTTCTCCTTAGGGATGAGGTTTGTAAGATTGTCACCATTAGCAGAATTTGCTACTAAGGTCATGCATGTTATTTCTGTTGAGTTTTGCCGTCACCCTCTTGTTCCTACAGCCCTGGATGAGTGAGCTTGTGTCCTGGCTAGCTGCATGGTGAGGACTGGCTCACCCACATGGCAGCTGGTGAGAGCTTAAGAGGAAGGAGAGCCCTACAGCAAACAGGGCCTGGCTACCAATAGCGGCATGCAAGCTACTTGGTAAAGCCACTTGGTAAGCCATCTGAAGCCTTTCTGGGGCATCTGCCCTTTGCCATGGACCTCAAATATATTGCTCTGGGGTTCCAGCAATGATGGGGCCCTGGCCCTACCACTCCATGTCCCAGCATGGACACTCATTCATCAGTGCCTTTCCCTGTGCCTTGATCTTGTTCCACAGCACCTGGCCATCTCCACATTCAGGACACTCATCTTACTGCCCAGCCAAATCCCAGCATGACAGTGTAGGCAGAAGTCACCCCAAGGGTAGCACAAGAGAGTCCATGGTACTGCTGCCCATGCAGGTAAAGCGAGTTCCTGTAAGACA
The DNA here is from genome assembly GCA_000699545.1 of Podiceps cristatus. Classification (NCBI taxonomy): domain Eukaryota; kingdom Metazoa; phylum Chordata; class Aves; order Podicipediformes; family Podicipedidae; genus Podiceps; species Podiceps cristatus. Next base: position 15,564 of record KL280238.1, on the reverse strand, counting down.
TGTTGTCTTACCAGAAAAGGTAGGAGGCACTGCTCAGGACACATTAAACACATGCTCCAGTTAATTTATGTGACCTGGCACTCTGAAAACTAATAAAACCAGTTTATACTTTCACTTGCACATGATTAATGGCAAAACCCTCCCTCATATATCACAGACCATGCCCTAGTTGGGACAAAAATATACAGATTATGGGACAAATTAGGAATTAACAAAACAGTTGTTAACTGAGCTAGAAATACTCTACCACAGTCCCGTTGTAAATCAAAAAATCGCCCTGTGACAGTTCTCCCTGGCTTTTTATGCATTGGGCTGTTCGGAGCAGGACAAGCAGACAAGAGCAAGAGAGTTCCTCTCTCCTAGGTCTCAGGCTGGTGCCTGCTTAGTGCAAGATGCTGGCTGGACCCGTGATATCCATACTGCTGTCCTCAAAGAGCTTGTGACCACAGCAGGGAAAGACAACAGTACTGAGCTGGCTTTCCTGTATTCACTAGGCAGGTTAGTTCTCCTCTGAGTCTTTTGAGTTCCCTGGCTAGCAGTTTGGTGTATAATTCTTAGAGGGCAATTAACTTGCAGTAATATTTAATATATTTCCAAAGATGCAAAGAAAGGGAGCTTCCCCTCTCAGGATAGGCAGGATGCAAAGTGCAAAAGTTAAATTAAAAATGTTGCGGCAAGAAAAAACACTGGCAAACAGGCACATCCTTTGCCTGATTCTCAGAGGGACAGAGGCAGGCCTTGCCCAGCAGGATGTGGGGAGCCAGGGCACTGCAACTGGTCACCTGCCACCAGCAGAAGCAAAACAAAAAAGATGCTTCACAATGGTGAAAAATAAAATAGAGAGTAATGAGGGTATTTATGTCATTTCCTGACGGGCCATCATAGAGCATGATAACAGGATGGGGTCCCACTGTCAGTTCCTGGATAACTCAGGCTATTTCCCATAACCCTAGTGACTAAATAGTGCCATGAGGGGAGCCTGAAGGCATGATGCATCCTGCTTCCCCATGCAGATTTCCCCAGGCACCACGCCGACACCTGGTTCATGCAGGAAGTTAGGAACCATCCAGAGGGGTCAGATGCACCATGGGAACTATGAACCTTTCACTAAATTTGAAAGAGAGTCAAGATCAAGTGAAAATGTTCAGCTTCAGGAGTATTTGCCCTGTAAAAGGGCATGGAGACTCTGGGTCCAACCACAGATCCACCGAAGCCCATCTCTTGCTTTCAACGGTGGCCAATGCCTAGGGAAGAGCAGGGCAAATTTGCACCAGAGACACCCATATTGCTCAGCCATCTGTGACTCAGATCACTCTAAATTCCCAACCCAGAGGTTACCTTTGTGTAAACTGCAGGTTTTCAACTTGAATTATCTGAAGGGCTGCTTAGACTTTTGGGGATTGCTGTGGCCTGTGTAAGGCTTGCAGAAGGGAGCCCCACTTACAGATCATGGGCAAAAGCAATGATTTTTGTCTGTGGACAATGAAAATGGCCACAGAGAAAGCTGGTCCTTCACATCTACATTGTTTTAGGAGCAAATGACAAGATTGTTGCCACAGTCCTGGCCAGAGATGGTCCAAGCAGCAGCATTCAGGTGACAGGCAAGGCTTCAAACACCTGCCTGTATCCAGCAGGGAATTTACAAGCTCTTATTTTCCAGTCCTATTATCCTACTTGGATTTTTCCTGTAGTTTGACGGCAGTGAGTTGCAGCTCTGTTCTCTTCAGCCACACTCAGATGTGTCGCAGCAGCAGGAGCCCTGGGCAGGGCAAGAACGCGTAGAGCAGTTGAAGGGCTGCACTGGGGCCAGCCAGCTGCCTGTGGCAGAGTCCTTGCTCTCACAGCAGGGTTGCTTGATGGATCGTCTGGAAAGACAAACCCCTTAAGCTTTCTAAGGGTTCAGACAAACCTCTTATGGCCCATCAGGGCATTTCCTTGACGTGTTCTTCTGGATCATGTGTTTAAGTCATCGTTTTCTATCCCCACTTTCCAATGCTGTGACTTGCTGCTGGTGCACCATCCATCTTTAGACAAACCTGGCTATTTGCTCCACTGAGACCCAGAGTTTCCTTTCCCAAATGCCCATGATGAGCCCTTCCCCTGCTCCTGGAGAGCCTTAACCTGCTTAGAAAGCTTTTGCTAAAGTTGTCCTGGGAGCCGGTCAGTGCCCAAGACATGCTTGTTGTCAGTTCCCAGCAGAGTTATTAAAAAAAAATAAAAATAAAAATAAAAAAAAATCTCATTTCAGGTGAAGGTAGCAGACATTGACAGCATTTTTTCAGGGACTTTATGGCATCCGAAATTGGAACTTCCTTTTGTTAAGACATGTCAGCCAGGGGTTGAAAAGGTCTGAAGTTATAATCTGGCACTTTAATCATACAATAATGCTTTTCTTCAGTTTTGATGTGGATGTTGTTTTGTGGTATTAACTGAAGGGGAATTAGGTGCAATTTCAGTCAGACAAAAATCATGTTCTTCAGAAATGAGCACATATCCCTTTTGCTCCCAAATCACATAGTTCAAGATACTCATAAAAATTCACAACCAGCTGTACAGCCTCTTACCAGTAACAGAAGCCCTTTACTAGCAACTTTGACATTTTAATAGCTGCAGAGATAGTAGTAAAAAAGAGAGTATTTTTTTTAAGTTGGATTTTGTTATTCTCTTTAACACTGTTCTCCTGAGGGGCAGGTACTAGGCTAATGAGGTGGTACTGGTTATGCCATTAATACTATTCAGCACTGTAAGACTGATCTCTTTATGAATGAACACGTCTGTATGGCACAAGGAACTGCTGACTACAGACTAAACCTGCTCGTGGAGGAGGAGTGACAGAAAGGCCCCCAGCCTGGGGTGCACTGGAGATCCCATCACTTCGGCATCTCCTCTGCTCTGAGGCTATTTCTTTCCAAACCTGCTTAAAGCAGGGACCCTTGGTACAGACAGGCAGGTTCTTGTCATTAGAGCTTCATCCTAGAAGCGCAGCAAGCACAACATGATCATCCCTGATGGGAATGATGTCCCTTGCCAGTGATGATAGAGAGAGAGATGAGTCCTTCCTTCCTACCTTGTTCCCCACTTTTGCCACTACAGACAAAAATGGCTGGACCAAAACAGCTCTGTTCTTGGTCAAAAATAGCAAAAGCATTTGAAAACTGCTTTTGTTAAGAGAAAAGAAAGAATAAAAGATGGTATATTTCTACCTCAAACTAAAGCCAGACTATCGAATACAGATATGCTGCAGACAAGCCACTGTGCAAAGAAGGTGCTCCGTTAGCCTGGCCCCTGCCAGCAGCCCCGAGCTTGGCTCTGTTGGCGGCTCTGGCCATGCAAAAGGATTTCCAGCCCTTTGAGAGACAGACATTTTTTGCCTTGTATATGATGTAAAATTAGTTTCACAATACAAGCAAAATCTATCATAATCTCTTCATGCTTGGTGCTTATTTCAGAGTCAGCTGCAGCTGTCACAGCCTAATACTCTCTGCTTAGGGTCCGTGTGTGCACAGCTGGCTTGGCCCAAGCACCTGCCTTCGGCCCTCAGAAGTGAGCCGGGATCACCCCGTTGGGTCTGGGCTCTGGTACTCGACTGCTGGTTTTATTGTGAAACCCCCCATTAAAAATGTGCTGAGGGGAGGGTGCCCTATTCAGACACAGCCTGGTTGGATTATTTGGGCTTATAGAGCAAAGTGTCAGGTTTGTGTTTAATGAATATCTCCATCAATCATCCTGGCTGCCCATGGAATAATTACCTTGCAGAGCCCACAGTGGCAGGTAAAGCACTTGGCTCAGGACACAGAGCAGGCTTTATTAGAAGCCTCGCTGTAATACTCACCGTTATTATCATTTGCCTTCAATTACGTTCATGGTTGGTGCTTTGCAACAGATGGCTATTTATTCCTTCTTGGGGGCTGCTTCAGCAGGTACCTTACATTCCTATGGTGTCGCAGTCCATGGGTGCTCACCCCAACCTTTGAGGCATATAAACAAAACTTGCCAGAGGTGTAAGTTGTCTCCCCAGATACTGTTGTATTTAGTGAAGTGGAAACCAAAAGCACTTCATTTGAGTTCTTTCAGTGTCTCAGCTGCACTGTCTTGGAGTCTTTCATGTTCACATATCCACATGAGCATATAACTAGCTCTGAGAGACTCTCGGGAGCTGCAAGGGAGACAAGCTAGGCTAATTTTGTAAAGCTAGTGATTAAACAGAACCAAACTCATTCCCTGTGTAAGCTCCAGTGCCTGCAGTCACCTCAGCAATTAATTTGGCCCCCTTCACCTCTGCCCTTGCTGGCCTTTATCCTTAAGCATCAGTAGGATAAAATGCCCAAGCCATGGGCTTTAAAGGACTTTACAAGTTCAGTTTACAAGCTCCATAAAAATTACAAACTCTCCCTCCCCACTGCAGAAATACCTTGTAAAACATGTCCTGTATCGTTTCAGTCTGACAGGTCAGGCAACAAAAGCAAGGCAGCATCTAAGTGGCAGCAAGCAGTGGAGGGAGTGTATCTGGTGCTGAGCAGATTCTCTGACTAGGAGAGGAGAAAGCAGGAGGTGGACACGGTCAGCAGTAAATAAAAATAATTCTCTACCTCTGCCTCGTGCTATGGGAAAGCCCAAGAGCTAGTTCCGCCTTCTGTTTCTCCTCTCTTATTGAGCAATTATTTGCAATGTACATTTTGGTCAATTTGCTTCAGGCCATGACATCCATAAGCATCTCTGCACATGCTTACCTCCCAACCTGGCCTCAGCACCCTGGGCTGTACCAGGGCTGCACCTGGGGCCATTTGGCTCAATCCTTAGCTAAGCATCTGGCACCCAGGAGAAGACTGCAGTGACCCTCGACGGCAAATGCCTGGCACTAACCTGGCACCAGGGCAGTAATCCACAAAGCCACTTGCGCCATCTCGGGTAGTTCCTGCTGCTGATTGTATGCCAGAGGTCTGCAGAGGTCATGTGCTTCATCTTTCTGTGTTTCAATTTGGGCTGCCTTGAACAGCATCAGAAAATGAGCAGCAGCCCCAGCAGATGCACGCAAAACATTTTCACATCTTACACATGTCTACACCCAGAATTATGTGGTGTCAGGTTGGGCACAATGAGTCATAACTCACCTTTTCACTGGAGCTGGAAAAAATACTCTGGACTTGTTTCCAATGTCAGCACCATTGCTGATATTTTTAACACCAAGGGAAAGTGTTAGTTGAAGAAAAGAGCAAATAAGGTCCTCCCAACATCAGCTGAAAGACTGCCAGCAAAGGATGGACGAAAAATTCTGGGTTCTCCTAATGGCCCATGCCAATCCATCACGTCCAGAAAAACACTTGAGGACCTGTCAGGACGGCTGGGCTGTGCCAGCACACAGTACCAGTCAGTAAGGGCCAGCAGGGAAAAGCGTGGAGGCATCATGCCGCCTGTCACAGCGAGAGAAATCAGGCAGCTGAGGCATCTCCAGAGGGAAAAGCCTGAGGGAGTAAACACTGCCCCTGGAAAAAACTGCAGTTTGATTTACTCAAATGCACTCTGGGCACTGTACAAGTGGGAGCCCCTCACTGGACACAGTTTTAAAGATGTCTCCTAAAATACACTTGTTCCCAGAAATGATGACAGGTAACACAATCTTAGGGGCACCCTGAGAAGAAAAATAGATGGAAAAAGCTTTGCCAGCACAGATGGCCTGCAGATGCTCCCCAGCCCTATTGCGCCCAGTGCTGTGGCTCCTGCAGCCCTTCCTGAAGGGTGACAAGCTCTGGCTGTCCTAGATTTGAGGTCTCATGCCAGGGCCACAGTCTCGCCAAGCCCCCCTTTTATACCAGCTCAGGTGGCTCCAGGGATCACAGCTTCACACAACGGGACTGAGCTCTCACAGGGGCCAGACCATTTGGGGCTGTATAGAAAAGCAAAAACCTTTCCAAAACCTAGAAATCCTTTATGCAGTGATGATAAGATTTTATCCTTCCGCCCGTTATGGTGCAGGAAATTTATTGTCATCTTTTTGCAAGTTTCCTCTTTTTGATACAAAACTTAGCTGGCTCTGAGAAGGGACTTGTGGTGCAAAGGACAGGGCGGGACCCAGGGTCTGCAACTTGTTTTCAAGGCTGGATACCGTGAGGGGCTCAGGAGTGTAGGGAGGGGGGTCAGGGCTTGGGTTCAAGCCCAGCTTTATGCCAGCCCACAGCCACCCAAGCCTTTCACAGAGGGACACGAGGTTTTCCAAAGTGCTCAGTGCTCTCAACCTCTTCTGCACTTACCTGCCCTGTGGCTTCTTGGCACCAGCTGCTCCTATCCGCCTCTGCCTCCTTCCCTTCCCAGAAAGCCTCCTTGTGCTGGGCTCTGCCTGGCCGCAGGCTTGCGGATGAATTTCAGCTCGAGCAGAGGCAGTGTGTGCCTCCGGCAGGCAGGCACCTTGCAGGGCTGCCTCCCACGGTCCCGCTCCAGCCTGGTTGTGTGTCTGCAGGCAGAGGCAGGCATGGGTGGCTGCCTGATGGCTACTGGCCTTTTTGGCTGACTTCTTAAAACTGCAATGGCAGCACCAATGTAGCTACAATATTGTTTAGATGTTCAAGAGGACAAAGTTGAGACATGATTCCCCTGCTTACCCCTCTGCTAACTTTGCATGCAAACTGTTTACAAACAGCTGTTGTAACATCCCTGAGGTCCAAAGGAAAATACTCTGCTAGAGAGAAAAAGATCTTAGCATGGACTATGTCCAGGAATTTCATGAACAGAGCCAGGAGCTTGTTCAGATGTTTCCCTCTAGGCTCTGGGTTAACAGGGTCTGTGGAGATGACAGAGTTTATCATTTGTAGCAGCTGTGACTAGAACTGGGCTGCGATATGGCCTGGCGTGGAGGACAGCCTTGAGGGAGGGTGGCCAGCAGGGAGGACAGCCAGTGGAGGTCCAGCCTGGCTGCA
>KL280235.1:8133-61231 GCA_000699545.1 Podiceps cristatus | reverse complement strand
CCCCCTCCCCAGCGCGGCCGCTGGCCCGCGGCCCGGCTGCGAGCCCGGTGCATGCCTGCCCCAAGAGCTCTGTGCGGTGCCAGGGGAATAAATCTTCTTCCATGCTAAAAGAGTGCCAGACCAACAGTTTCTCACTTAGTTAATCATAGAAACACAGAATGTTTTGGGTTGGAAGGGACTGCTAGCGGTCATCTAGTCCAACCCCCCTGCAGTGAGCAGGGACACCATTACCCAGATCAGGTTGCTCAGAGCCCCGTCCAACCTGGCCTTGAATGTTTCCAGGGATGGGGCCTCCACCACCTCTCTGGGCAACCCGTTCCAGTGCTTCACCACCCTCATTGTAAAGAATTTCTTCCTTACATCTAATCTAAACCTACCCTGTTTCATCTTGAAACCATTACCCCTTGTCCTGTCACCATTGTCCCTACTGAACAGATTCTCCCCCTCTTTCCTATAGGCTCCCTTTATGTACTGAAGAGAACTTTCTTTTTTGAGACATTACTTGATTTAGGAAAAAAAAAAAAATCTACAGTCTTGGTTGCAGCATTATCCTCCTGATGTTTCCAAGGGATAAGCAGAAAATTGAGTGACTTCTGGGCCCAGCCACAGTCCAAATGCCATTGATCTTGGTTCCCATTCCAGATGCAATATTATTTGCCTTCCTCTGGAAATCAGCGCTTGATGCCGAATTGCATGACACCAGCCCTTGCCGATGTGCCGTCCTGTCACCTCGCTGTGCCAGCAGCTGTAAAATACTCTGGTTTTCCCCTGCTGCTTCATGGGGGGTGAACTGCCCACCAGGAGTTTTGCCTGAGCCAAATGCTCCCTTCCCAGAGGGACAGGGCAAGCTCGGGGGAGGCGGTTTGAGTGGGACGACCCTAGGCTGGGACAGAAGCGAGTTCAGGTGTATGGATGTGAGCCACGCAGTGCCCCGGCCCTCAAGGACGGGGAAGGGGCCGGGTCTGCTCTACCCACCAGAGCAGACACAACCACCGAGGCAGAGGCAAAGGCGCTCCTCTGGGAGGTCTGTGTCACATCACACGGATGAAGGCAGAATCTGGGCACGGTGCAAAGCAGATCTGTGAAACCAGCATGAGTCCTGAGCCAGGCGTGATGCCAGTCATCAAGAGATGCTGCAACATTTAACTGGAAACAGATGGCACTGCTCTTCATGGGAACGTCATTGTCACAGCACAAGACGGTCAGAAAGCAGCAATAAAGATATTACCATAAAGATAATCATCAGTGAACTGGATATATAGGTTAGAATGTTAGAAAGATGTTAGAAAAGGCATGGTAGAAAAACACAGGCCCCATTTATGGCCTCCTCCTTCCCACGGTTATGATACAAATGTACCATGCTCTTTGTCGTCTCAGAAAGATACAGGAGCAGCACAGGTTCCAACAGTCACCCTTAAAGAAGACAGGGAAGATCTTGAGGGGCTGGAGTGGAAACAAGGCAACTCTGACACTCAGTTCACATAATTTTGAAAAGTCCCTCATGTTTAAGACTACACAATGAGCCTGGCTGAGCTGACTGCTCAGAGGCCAAAGGGCAAGCCTTGCTACTACCAGAGAGGACTTGAACCATGGTGGGTGATGTAAAACTTAAACTAGCAGCTATGCCTAGTTAATTACCTCAGCTAAAGACTCCATGGGCAGAGGTCTGTTAGAAGAGCAATGCGGGAGCCGATGGACATTCCCACGCGTGCTCAGCTCGCTGCCTAGCGCGGCCTTCCCTGCAGGGCGGCTCCCCGACCAGGCAGTCCCAGCCTCTCCTGCGGCCCAGGGCTCTTCCTCCCCAGGGCAAGGCTTGGCATTTGTCCTTGCTGAATTTTATGGGCTTCTTGTTGGCCCATTCCTCCAACCTGTCCAGGAAAAGCAGCCCTGCCCTCAAGCATTTATCATCTGCAAATTTGATGAAGGTGCATGGCATCGCCTCCTCCAGGCCATTGATGAAGATGTTGAATAGAACACGCCCTGGCAACAAGTAGAGAACTGCAGAAGTCTGTAAAGTATGACCCATTAGCCACTTCCCTCTAAGTCAAATCATCCAACTAGCACTTCACCCACCTTCTAGCTGTCCATCCATCCACCCAGTCCCTAATATCCTGCCTTGGATGTGAGTGTTGGGGGGGGGCAGTGTCAAAAACCTTGCTAAAGTCAAGGTAAACGTCATCCCTTGCTCTCCCCTTATCCCCAGATCCAGTCATTTCATCATAGAAGGCAATCAGGTTGGTCGAGCATGGCTTAATCTTCTGAGCAGCTGCGGAAAGAACTGGAAATATAAGACTAGAGCTACTGTAAACTTTATTTATTAGAAGGAACATTCTGAGGTATATGGAGAAACCATGGGCAACAGGAGTCAATCAGAAACAGGTGTCTAGCAGAGCAGGAAGGAATACAAATGTCCTTAAAACAGTAAACTAAGTTCAGAAACGGGTACCTCCTTTAGCTCTCCAAATCAGCTGCTTTAGAGCATTCCCATGAGAATGTATCCAACACACTGATACAAATCCTAGTGAAAAATGAACTCTTGAAGGAGTTAAAAAGAACCTGACTACAGTAACTGTGAGGCACTGAAGGAGTGCATGTGCACTGTGCTCTTAAAACCCCAGCAGCACATCGTTCAGCCCAAGGGGCTGGCAGTAGGTGGACGGGGCACAAACAGACACCAGTAACCAGCGTGTTTGAGCAGAAACAGCAGGTTTGATCACAGCCTATAGTTACAACAAATTTTAGAGCTGTTCGTTGGCAGAGCAGCGTTGTCTGACTCTGGACAAAAATCCATTTGCGATCAATGGCCTTAAGAAACATGCCTTTCAGACATCGCCAAAAGGCTCCGGGTGTTCAAAGTCAGCACATGTAATCTGCAAATCAAATGCCAGCCAGGGAGAGATTTGGTGAGTGCAGAAATTTTAACCTGAGGATCCATCAGAAGTGAGCTAAAATTTAATCCAGAGCCAGTGGTGCATCAGTAAAGTTTTGTACAGCTCTGACAACCATTACAAGAGCTGTACCTCAAAGCAAAATCATAAAAAAAAAAAAAAAAAAAAAAAAAAGGTAGGGCTATGGATAGAAAATATTATGAACAACCTCTTACTGGCATATGAGGAAACTGTCAGTACAGGCAGAAACCTGTTTAAGGGCACCTAGGCTCTGACTAATAAAATTATTTTATATATAGAAATATAGAGATCTAAGAAGGCTAAAAGACATTTTGTATTAGTTTGAAATGAATAGGTGGATTGAAGACATTGTCAAGACCTGCCAGTTTCATGGTAGCAATACAGGCCCCTGTGGAGAAGAGAAGGACTGGTGACAGTGGCATACCAGCTCTTGTACCAATGCCAGTGTCACGTAGACATGGACTGGACAATGACCAATTGCTCTAGAACATCATCATTGATAATAACATACCCCAGGACAGTACCTGACAATAGTATGAAGAGAAAACCACCCCACACACTGTCACCCCTTTGTTCCGACCGTGACACTTTGGGACAGTTGAAGAACCACAAAGGAATCAAACCTCCACTCTGGCTGCTGCTGGTACGGGTCTGATTTGATACAGTCACAACACACATTAAAAGCTGTCAGTCATTAATGCAAGGACAGACAGGAAGCAGCAGTTACAGCAGAAACACAACATTAAGCAATTAAAAGATGACCCCTTTTAAAAGGTAGAAAATGACAGGACAAGGGGGAATGGATTAAAGCTACAGGAAGGAAGGTTTAAATTAGATATTAGGGGGAAGTTTTTTACGGAGAGAGTGGTGAGGTGCTGGAACAGGCTGCCCAGAGAGGTGGTGGATGCCCCATGCCTGGAGGTGTTCAAGGCCAGGTTGGACGGGGCCCTGGGCAACCTCGTGTAGGTCCAGGCCTGGAGGTTGGTGTCCCTGACTGATGCAGGGGGGTTGGAACTCTATGATCCTTGGGGTCCCTTCCAACCCAGACCATTCTATGATTCTACGGTTCTATGACGACATTACGATCAGGGAAAGTAGTTGAGCTCAGGGTGCAGAAGATGCAGAAGATGCTCAGGGTGCAGAAGAACATCCTTCTGCTGAGAAGGTCTCTTCTAGTCAGTTCCTCGGCGCTCACCAAGAACTAGTTGAAACGGTCTTCCCAGGGCAGATCTGGCCGCGCCGTACCGGCAGCGTGAGGAGGGCACTGATTTACAGTCCTGCCTCAGATGGAGCTCCTCCGGCTCCCGATTCCTTTCTGGCCAGCAAGTGACCTCCACGTCTGCCACCCTGCATAGCACCCTGCCCACAGGAAAGGACTGCTGTCCAGAGACCAAAAGGGCTAAACCAGAGACTGAGTATTACCAAATGCTGTACCCTCTGGGAGGTTGGCATCCTCAAAAAATACAAGAAAAAAAAACACAGTGCAGAGACAATCTGGAGAGCAACTTTCGTCTTTACCAATGGCCCCTAGATCTGTAAAAGCAAAAGCCAGTCGGTTTCCTTTTGTTAAGCAAGGAGGATAGAAAGGTTCTAGGATTTTATTTTAGAAATAGCAAGCAATCACAGATTAAAATAAAGTAGCAGGACAAGCAAACAAAGGTAGGTCTAAGACTAAGGCTTTTGATTTTTAAAATCTAAAAGAGCATGCATAAAAAATTTGCAAGACTTCAAAAAACAGGGAAAACTTCTCAAAAAATTATTTCTCATCTAAAATCTGAAATTGACCTTGCAAAGGATATTAAAATAAATTGAGTGTTCTGGCATACATAAAAAGCAACAAGGAAAAATAAGGACAATATACAGATAACTGAATTTACATATAACCACAAAAGAAACCAATTCTCTGCCTCGGTTTTCAGTGAGGACCATGATGACTTCATGGAGCAAAGGCAGGAACAGCCACTGAAACCGAGTATGGTGTTGCACAAATCCGTCACTTGGGAATTGGAAGGGCAACTTGATTTGTGCTCAAGGGAAGGCGCTGATCACCGTCCCAGAAGCATCCCTGCACGCTTGCCCCAGGCCGTTCTTTTCTTAGCACCCAGTATTGGTCAGAGACAAGATATTAGGTGACATGAACCTTAATTCTGACCCCATCAGCTGTAATTCTGCAATTCTGAAAGGATTGACATATGAAATTGCAGGTGAGGTAGACTCATTTTAGAGTGAGAGTAACATGTTGGAAGATCACCCCCAGAAGCATCCCTGCACGCTTGCCCCAGGCCGTTCTTTTCTTAGCACCCAGTATTGGTCAGAGACAAGATATTAGGTGACATGAACCTTAATTCTGACCCCATCAGCTGTAATTCTGCAATTCTGAAAGGATTGACATATGAAATTGCAGGTGAGGTAGACTCATTTTAGAGTGAGAGTAACATGTTGGAAGATCACCAAGATTTAACAAAAAAAAAAAAAAAAAAAGGAAAGGATTGACATATGAAATTGCAGGTGAGAAGAGATGCTGATCTGTGCAAGCCTGGTCAACCTGATCTCAAAAGTATGCCTAGATTGAAGCAGAAAAGTGTGTAACAATAATGTACAAACTGACACAAAACAGACTTTGAGTTTATTAATGGTAAATCAAATGATACTAAACAATTTATTTCCTCCTGACAGTCAGGATGCATTGCATGTATCTCGACATACAGCTTTTGGCACAACAGCCTCTGAAACAGGGAAAAAGTCAACCATTAAGACAGATGACAACACACAATACTAATGCTGGTCCTGCTCATCATGTGAACATGGATGTCATCCTCCTGGTCAGAAAGAAATCAGAAGCCTGAGGAGCCCAGTGCAAAGCAAAACCAGTCTCAGTAGGCTGGAAACAGCTCCTTCAAAGCTTAAGGATCACAGCTAGTATTTTCATTATTGACAAAAATGGTGTTCTAATGAAATATATCGTTACCTCTGCTTTTATCTTCCCCAGTTCAAGAGCAGTAACTCAGGTCTAGGTGGTTATCTTCGTGGATAGGGGTAAAAATACGTTGCAGTACACTCAGTCATACAAAGAGCAGGTCGAGCACCTAGAACCAAAGCCAAAGCATTTCACCTGCACGCTGCGAGCTGAGCAGTAGGAGGTGAAAGAGGAGGGGGCGGGGGAAGAGTTCTGTATTAGTCATTTGTTATTAGTTATCAATCACAACTGCTTAAGCCAAGAAAAAAGGATGCAGACTAGGGACTGTACGCAGAAAAGTACTCCCTGAGTACTAACAAAGTAGTGTTAGTATTTCCCTCTGAATGCAGCTAACCAGGATGTGGGAAAGGGCAAAGCCAGGTTACTAGGTGGGCCGGGAGCACGCTTCAGAGCAGAGCCTGGCTCGCTGAGCCGAGCAGGAGGAAGGCTGGGAGAAAGCAGGAGGGCACCAGACAGGTTCTCACCCTCCCAGGGCGGCTGTATGACAGCTCACAAGGCAGAACGGGGGAGACGCAGCACCTCCCTCTTTCTGGTTGGGCTTGTTTGTTTGTTTTGCTGTGGAGGCAGAACGGGGGAGACGCAGCACCTCCCTCTTTCTGGTTGGGCTTGTTTGTTTGTTTTGTTTTTTTTTTTTTTTTTTTTTTAAGTAGGATCCATTCACACCAGCAGGAACTACAGTCTGTTTCTGCTGCGGAGGGAAGCAGATGCTTCATCTAGTCCTGTGTTAATATCTTCATCTTTCTTTTATGCTTGGCCTGTCTTAGGGAAAGGAAATTCTTCATTACTAGGCTATGATGTTCTAAGAGACGCTTAAGATGAAAATCAATTAACCTCTATGATACCTTATCTAAACATAGACTTCAAGTTGTTGTTATAATTGCAAAATTAAGAGAGAAAGATACGATATTTTGGCTTTTTGGCTGATTTTTGGCTTTTTCTTAATTTTGCAATTATAACAACAACTTGAAAGAATGAGCAAGTGTCCACTTGTAATGACTCCTGTTTTACTGTAAGCTGGTAAGATGAATAAGCTGTTATGGATGTGCTTGGATGCACTAGCTTTGGGTGCACAACTCACGCATTAGCAATGTTTATGGACTAACTCATTACACAACCAGTCTTTATGTACCCCTTCCCTCTGGGAACATATAGGTTTCCAGACATAGTCAATAGCAGGATGTCCGATATCCAGGAAAGTTTATTTTTCACTAGCCTTCCATGAACCAGAACCTCCCTGAACTCAAAAACATCCTTGACCAGTGGCTGAAAGGGCAAGATTTAATGCTCTGATAGAACAACAGACCACAAAGTGAAGAGTAAATGCTGTGGGGCTCCTTATTTTCCATCAGGGTTACTCCAGATCCTGAAAGGACCTGAAGTCCGGGACACGGAGCCCTTATGGTAGGAACTATGGCAGGAGCCTACCCAAATGATACCAGGCACCTGTCAAAAGTGAAACCCAGAAGAATCTGAAAGGAACACTGTGAACTCCTTGAACTGGCATTTCCCCATGAAACCACCACTGGAAAGCTTCCAGCTATCGCCCTAAAACAGGGAATAAGGACATGCACATAGCGAAGTGTGAGGCAAGGTGCTGTGGGAAAGCTGAGCACATGGAGAACTGTGCAAAGGATGGGCTAGTTAAACGAGTTTTACAAGACCAGTTATAGACCTGCCCATGGAGAAAAAAAAGACCCACCAGTGTGCCAAAGTGGTTATTGGAACGTCGCTACCTGCACCGACCAGAGGTGCCGACAGGGATTGCTGCCAGCATTATCAGCAGGCTGTGTGCAAAACGTGAGCTAGTGCCAACTATGTCAGTACGTGGTTACAAGCCGAGTCAAAAAAGTTACAGCGCACACGCAGGACCTAAAGGTGAACTTTTAAGACCAAACCTGAAGACCAAACCTCTAGCAAGCTGTCCTGAACCTTGCTCCTTCCACAAAGTGCTGTCGTTGACTACTCTGCTACTTGCTTTCCTGTAGCCTTGCTCCCAGCTTGCTTCCAGGCAAAAGTCTTTGCCATGATCCCAGCTTCCAGGTGCCCTCCTGAGGTACAGCGTATGATCTCAGCAGGGAAGTTACAGCAAAGCTACAAAACCTGCATGACTACTTGAGGCAGTGGCACAGGTAGAAGGTGAAGCTGGGATGCCAGATAACGTTATACAGATATGGTCAAGCCTTTGCTGGTACACAAAATGCCTGCTAAAACATGACTGTTGTCAGTTGACACCGATGTATCTAATTAAATACCTTTTGCATGCTTGTGAAAATTGTCGTGTTGACAGGCCTGGAGATTGAAATCAAGTATCTAGTACCAAAGAAACCCAACCATAGGGCTCCAATTAAGGAATCTAACTGTTGCCCCAGTGGGTCAGAGCAAGAGGCGGTGTGGTCTGACATCCTTTTCCAAGAGCGAACCCTTTCAAGCAAGGTAAGCGATTCCATCTCTGGCAAAACATCCCAGATGCTTGGAATCAGAGGTTTAAAGGGAATTCCCAAACCAGAGATTACATCCACATCACTTATATTCAGTGCCAAGGACCATCCTAATCTCTTTGAACGTATCTAATCTCTTTTTGAACATGCTTATACCTTTGGCTTCCACAATCCCCCTCACTAGCCTCATTTTGAACATAATTACATTTTGCATACTAAACCCCAGTATCTTCCTTTCACGTTTGGAATGTCTGACGGATCATTTTGTCAGCTCCTAGCCCTATGCAATGTTGATTTCTCCCCTCCAGAGCGATGTAGTTTCCTAAGGGAGTCCTACGGCTTGCAGTCTCGTATGGAAGTTGTTCCGCCTCTTGGGACACTTGCACTGGTTCTCTCCATATTCTCTAGTTGTACTAGACCCTTTTCAAGCACCGCAGACAACATTCAAACAAAACACATTTATAAAGCAGCACATCAATATTTTGTTTTGTCTCTTCCTTTTCCAATAATTAATATTCTAATCGGCTCCTTCAGTACACGGCTTGGGCAGGTGTTTTTAAAGAACTATGCACAAGGCAGAACCTTCCCCAAACACCACCCCAAAGCCCCTTGTGTTGTACACATATTGTACGTTCCTTCCATGTTGATCCCTTTGTCTTCTGTCAGTGTAGACTTACCTCTGCCGTTTCATCAATGAGATTCTTCTACATCTTTTCCCACAGGAAGCTTTACATTTTTTTTTTTTTTTTTTACTAGCTCTGTATCAACAATCAATCTGCCATTTATCCCTAAGATCACTTGGGAATATGCATTACCACAGCTCCTTGACCCACCTGACTGGTAGTCTTCCTTAGGTGGGAATGACTGACTACTTGTTCCATACCTATCTCCCACCCATTTATCCCCGAGCAATTTTTTTTCTTTTTTGTCTTGGCATATTAGCTTCTCTTAGAGACATTGAAGGACCTTATGTTAGTAGCTTTTGGAAAATCCAAGATTATTTCTCTGCAAAATATTCTCTCAATGGTTTATATTCATTCCTGTATCCCCTCATTCTGCTCTAACGTAATTTCTTCCCTTTATTTATTATGGAAAGCATATCTGGTAGCCTATTCACAAGCACCACATTCTTTGAAGACCAGTATCACATTTACTACCTTCCATTCCTGTGGTCCTAAGTCTAGTGCAGCTATCGCAAACTCCTTTAGCCCCCTTCAGTCAATACTGCCTGGGCCTGTAGAGCTGTTGGTGCTCATTTTATCAACTGCTCTTAAAAGCTGTTACTGGCGTAACAATTTTAAATAGTACCTTGGACTAATCTCTTACAAAGAAAGGCTCTGACATGCAAAATTCTGAGTTCCTGTCTGAACACCAGTGCAGATAGCTTACTTTGCTTTTCTGTCCCAGTCTCCTCTTCCCAGAGAAGATGAAAAGGAAGAGCAGCAACAGGAGCATTCCCTAACTCAGGGCAAACAATCTGCCTAAAGCCAGGGGTTGTGGTTTAACCCCAGTCAACAACAAAGCACCACACAGCCACTCACCCACCCCCTCCTCCCCAGGGGGACAGTGAGAAAATTAAAGAAACCAACCTCATGGGTTGAGATAAAGCCAGTTTAATAGGAGAGCAAATGAAGAGATAATAATAACAATAAAAGAATACACAAGCGATGTATGATGCAATTGCTCACTACCCACTGATGGATGCCTGGCCCGAAGCAGCGACCTCCCCTGTGGTTTGGATTTAGTGTGAGAATAATGTCGATAACACACTGGTGTTTTAGTACAAGCATGGCTCAGCAACAACTAAGTTCAGCCCCCCGTGCCCTGCCAGCGAGGAGGTGTGCAAGGAGCTGGGAGGGGGCACAGCCAGCGCAGCTGGGCCAGACTGTCTACAGGGATATCCCAGACCCCATAATGTCATGCTCAGTATATAAACTGGGGGGAGCTGACCAGAGGGGTCACTGCTCAGGGAGGGGCTGGGAATGGGTCAGGGGGTGGTGAGCAATTGCATTGTGCTTCACTTGTTTTGTATAGTCTTTTATCATTATTACTATTAATATCTCTTTACTCAACTATTAAACTATATCTCAACATATTTGTGTTGTTATTTTTTTTTGTTTTGTGGGGGTTTGGAGGTTTTGTTTGTTTTGGTTTTTTTTAAATTCTTTTTCTCTTCCTCATCCCACTGTGGGGGAAGAGTGTTTAGCGAGTGGATACGTGGTCCTTGGTTTCTGGCTGGGGTTAAACCACAACAGTTGTTTATGGTGCCCAACGTGGGGCACAAAGTGGTGAGGACAAATTTATTACAAGTATTCATTATATTAGTTTAATAGTCAGTTGTCGTAATGTTGATTTATTTGCTCTCAGAGTTGTTGAGCTTGTTCTCAGCATTGCGTTATGTAACACCTTACTTGCAATCTATGTCCCCACCAACGAGCAAAAAGAGAGCCCAAGCTTTCTTAGGCATTGCAGGTTTCTGGAGAATGTGTATTCCAAACTACAATATGACTGTAAGCTCTCCCTAGCAAGGGACCGGAAGGAAGAACGACTTCAAATGGGGCCCTGAGCACCCACAGGCCTTTGAGCAAATGAAAGAGGAGATGGTTCAGGCAGTGTCCCTAGGGCCAGTCCGGGCAGGGCAAGATGTAAAAAATGTGCTCCACAGGCAGCCGGGGAGAATGGCCCTACCTGGAGCCTCGGGCTGAAAGCACCAGGGGAGACTTGAGGTCGAACCTGGGGTTTTGGAGTTATAGGGGATCTAAGGCCTGGTATACTCCCAACTGAAAAAGAGATTTGGCAGCGTATGAAAGGGTGTGAGCCGCTTCGGAGGCAGTTGGTACTGAGGCACAGCTTCTCCTGGCAGCCCGACTGCTGGCGCTGGGCTGGACATTCAAAGGGAGGGTCCCCTCTACACATCGTGCAACTGATGCCAGATGGAGTGAGTGGGTCGCACTGATCCCACAGCGGGCTCAAACAGGAAACCCCGGTCACCCAGGAATCCTGGAACTGATCCTGGACTGGCCAGAAGGCAAACATTTCAGAATGTCACCAGAGAAGGAGGTGACGTGTGTTGAAGAGGCCCCACTGCATGATACACTACTGGAAAATGAGAAGCGATATGTCCTGTTCGCTGAAGGGTCCTGTCGCACTGTGGGAAAGCACTGGAGGTGGAAAGCTGCTGTGTGGAGTCCTATATGACAAGTACCAAACTGCCAAAGGAGAAGGTGAATGGAGGCAGTTTGCAGGGGTGAAAGCCATCCAGCTGGCTTTAGATATTGCCGAACGAGAAAAGGGGCTGGTGCTCTATCTCTGTACTGACTCGGGGATGGTGGCGAATGCCCTGTGGGGGTGGTTACAGCAATGGAAGCAGAACAAGTGGCAGCACAGAGGCAAACCCATCTGGGCTGCCAGACTGGGGTAAGGCATTGCTGCCTGGGTAGAGAACCTGGTTCTAAAAACATGTCATGGGCCCAGGGGTTGGGTCACTTAAGGACATCAGAACAACCCTCAGCTGGGTCAGGCTGCTAGGATTGAAGTGGCACAGGTGGGTCTGGACTGGCAACATAAGGGTGAATTATTCCTTGCTCGGTGGGCCCACGATGCCTCAGGCCATCAAGGAGGAGATGTAATGTACAGATGGGCTCGTGATCAAGGGGTGAACTTGACCATGGACACTATGGCACAGATTATCCATGAATGTGGAATGTGTTGCAATCAAGCAAGGCAAGTGGTGTGGAGGATGATGGCTGAAACATAAACAGGGGGAGGCCTGGCAGAGTGATTGCATCACACTCTCCCTGACCTGTTGAGGCCAGCGCTATGGGCTTACAATGGTGGAAGCAACCACTGGATGGCTGGAAACATCCCATGCCACCACCTGGAATCCTATTTTGGGCCTTGAAAGACAAGTTTTATGGCAACATGGCACCACAGAAAGAATTTAAGTCAGGCAATGGGACTCATTTCCGATACAGCCTCGTAGACACCTGGGCCAAAGAGCATGGCCTTGAGTGGGTGTATCACATCCCCTATCATGCACCAGCCTTCAGGAAGATCGAGTGATACAATGGACTGTTAAAGACTACACTGAGAGCATGGGGGGCTGGGACCTTCAGACATTGGGAGACACATTTAGTAGAAGCCACCAGGTTAGTTAACTGCAGGGGATCCACCAGTCGATGAAACTGAGCAGAGTGCAGTAGTGATGGAACCAGAACTGACTTCAGTGTGCAACAATCCAGTGCCACACACCATCTCTACTGCCCTGAAGGACAGCTGTGACAAATAGAGCCCAAAGTCATGGACTAAATGAACTCAATGGACAGTTGTGGACATGTTATGGACAGTGTAGCGGGATGGCCCATAGACTAAGGGAATGATATCTGTGTGTATGTATCAAAAGACAGGAAAAGTAGTGGTGATTAATTGTAATATACAGGAAAGTGTGGGACCTGGACATGACATAGATGGTCTAGAGTAAGGGAGAGATATTGTCCTGCTTCTGGCTGGGGCAGAGTTAATTTTCTTCCTAGTAGCTGGTATAGTGCTGTGGTTTGGATTTAGTATGAGAATAATGTTGATAACGCATTGATCTTTTAGTTGTTGCTGAGTAGTTGCCTTCTGCTGCACAGAACTGCCTCTGTAAATCAGACCCCCAGTACATGAACGTCCAAACCCCATGTCGATGACAAATTTTACCCTCATTAAGAGCATTTCAAAGTATGATGCCACTCTACAATAGCAGCATCAAGAGCTCCATTTCCCCCAGTCACCAAACGCAACGAGCATTGTACTGGTTCCATGGTACGAGACAGCTTTCTGCTAAACTGTAAGCAGACAAGACAGGGGATATGAAGAGCAAAGGCTCACAGAAATATTTTATCCAAGACCACAGAGGAAGCAAGTATCAATGACAAAAATCTAATTCGTATTTCCTTAAGTATAGTTACTTAATTGTATTTTAATTGGTTTTCAACAGCTATGTAAAATAGGGGAAAAATAATTGAGACAGAGATAGGCAAAGCATGTAACAGGTATTCAAAGCTGACTTGCACTTACCACATAATGTGCACATTAAACGGGTACAGAGACAAGCCAGAGATCTTCACAATACTATAAGAGTCAAGACCAATGGACTGATGCTGTTTAATCACTGACCTTGTCCTTGTGTTTATTGAGAGTTCAAAACAGCAGCACCACTATTCCCCATTAAATCAGTCATCTCTTTCATTGCAAAAGCTGCCTGGATTTTAGCAATTCATCTGATTAGAGCTAGCATCTTGGAATTGCATCACTGTTTAGCTGTGGATATTCTACCTGCCAAGGGGAGGAATTAAGGTAAAGAGTCAGATTTTTATCTCAGGTTTCATTTCAGCAACTCCCATGACAGTGTGTGGTTAGGCTGTACAAAGACTCCTTCTGTTTCTGTACAGGTGTACACCTCTACGTCCTACAAGTAATCACACTCCACTGCCTGCTCTGTTCTTTAAAGCCTTTATCTCGCAGGAAGATTTCTCTCTCAGTTACTTTGTGTGGAACAGTGAGCAAACAAGGGCATACTCTCTGCAGGCTCACTGACAGACAGACGTGAGCAAACAAGGGCATACTCTCTGCAGGCTGACAGACAGATGGGCTTTGTGCTCTTGGCAGGTGGGCACGGATAACTGAGCTGGGAGGCAATATATGCATTAGGCAGGAAGGGAATACTGTTGTATTAGCAGTTTATACTCAACTGAAACAGGATGTATCTCAGCCATGAGAGTGTCTAAGATACAAGTATGACAAAAAGGAGTATTTGTTTTATCCTCGCTGCTGAGAACTCACACAAACTGAGGGAGCAGCAAGGCAGTATGAGACTATAGACAACAGGAAGGAAGCAGCAAATAGCTTTCAGCTCTTACTTGCCATAACTGGCACCTTCAAGGATTAGCCTGTGATCCTTGCCAAGGAGCTCAGGTTTAAGCTAGGCCTCAGGGGTGGACTAGAACTCAAGTTTACTTCAATCGTTTAATTTTTAATTTGATACTTATCACCACTCCCAGAATTAGTTATCTGTTTAGCATAAAAGCTCTATCAGGTGCTTAACGAACAGAAACCCACAGGAGGAACCAAAATAGAGTGACAATTTGACCACTTACGTTTGGACTAACTCACACCCTGCTCTGCACTTTCTCCTGTTAGAGATTTAACCATTCCTCTCCCGCCCAGCAGCAGAAGCTTAAGAGTGCCTTCAGCAAAGCCGGATGAGAAGCAGCAGTAGGACTCTTCCAGGGCCATGGGGATAGACTTGTCTTGCTCCTTGGCCAAGTGTCCTGAGAGCAGGGAGTTATGCACGAGAACAGCCTCCTTTTCTTATATTTGTCAAGGACTCAGTTCTGGGTGTTGGCACACCAAGACAAACTATAAAAGCAGAGCCTTCACAACTTCAACTCCGTTTAGTCTTTGAATTCTGACTACAGAGAGACAGCTTTTCAGGCTGTGTAATGCCATACCCATCCATAAATAAAAAAGGAAGCTGCCCTTCTGCAGTTAGGCCCCTCTTAGTGTTAGCTGCCGAGTAAAGTTTTTTTGGACCACAGTAGTAGGTTTAAAGGTCATTTGAAAAATGGTTTGGAAGCTTACAAGAATTACTAAAGGGAACGTAATGAAATGTTCTCATGTACCTCCTACTCCTCATGTAGCTGTGCTATCTCAATATTAGCTGATATAGCACTATACCATACGTGTATCCAATAACAGTGATCACAAACAGACACTCTGGTTTAGTCAGCCATCTTCTCTACCCTTTTTATGCATACACAAAGCCCTGAACTGTGGCCTTGAGGGTGACAGTAAAGCATGATGGGCATTTAGTAATCTTGAGAAGCCTTTCAGGCAGCAGCCTCTGTTAGCCAACATTTAGGACGAGTATATTCTGTTGTTTAAATCTACTCATGCAAAGCTATTCTGTACTTCACACATGCCTTTAAGATCCCAGAAGAATCTGAAAAGGGACATGGTTGTCTGTAAAGCAAAAAACCAATAAGGATAGGCTGAGGGCCAGTAAGTGGCAGCTGCCAAGGTAGGCAGACATCTTGTAGCATGTCAGTGAGGTGGGAAAGGAAAATAAATCAATTACCCATTTGCAATGGAAAAATTTTATTTACAAGGGATAACTGGTAACAACACACTGCCTCGCATCAGCATCAGTCATCTTTCCTAAGCTCCCTCCCATGCCAGCTATATTTCCTGCAGGTTCTCTAGCAGTCACAAAATATACTACAACAGAAAAGAAAGTAAGGCATGTAGCACTACTCTGCACATTCAACACTAACCAGAGAAGCAAAACAGTGAAAGTTAACAATTATAACATTAGAATAATTGTGCAGAAATATTTCAAGATCTGTAATCTAGACAAATAGTTGGGAGACATTCCAACAACAACTCTTAGTGAAAAGATGTTTCTGCCAAGACTTTCACAAGTTTTCCTCTTAAGAGGATGATACTTGTCTCCCCCGCTCTCCATAGAAAGCCAGAAATAGTGTTTTAGTTCCCACGCCGTAAGTAGTCTCCCAAACTGTCTAGAATATGAGAGGTGCAAAACATTAACATTTTTCTTCAGTAGCTTCAAGCTTTATAACTAACATAAACCACAATAAGAAGAGTATAATTAGCATATATACTCATACTTGAAATACCACTGAATTTCCACAGGAGTACTTAAGTCTGGGATTGGGAAAAAAAAAAAAAAAATCAGAAAGAACGGGACCATTACAGGGGACAAGTCTAACTTTTTTGCCTAGAAATATGGGATGCCCCCCCATCCTCACAGAGGACTAATGGAGACTCTGCAATCTGTTTTATATAACAACAATTAGATCAACAGCAAAGCTAATCATTCCAAGTTTGCCCCTATAAGGGAGATGTGCTGTTCCCGCATGTGCCCGGTCACTGGGGTGAGCACACGTTCTCTGCCCCCTGCTTCAACTCCCCTCCCAGACCAGGCTGAGGGGAGAGAGGCTTGTATCAGGAGTAGCTCCTACTCCTAATCACACTCCCTGTGTAATCCACAGAATCCCTGCTAACCTGAAACAAAGGAGGGCAGGTGCTGGACAGACACAGGAACACCACACCCTAGAATAATTACTACTCTTTTACAAGCACTTGCTCTGTCACAGCAGGATAGTCCTAACTGGCATATGACTGTAGTGAAGGCTTAGAGTTTTGAAACACAGACAGAGGCCTGATAAAATTACAGAAATACTATTATTTAGTAAAGATTTCTTTAAAGCCATTTAAATAATTGTTTTGCTGTTCTGAATACAAGAGAATTAAGAATGAAAGTTTCCCACCTATCAAGGAGTGCTTTTATTACATTAGCAAGCTCTGAAAACCTCATTTAAAACTCAAAGTTACTAAAGTTTGGGGAAAAAAATCCAATACTTCTGAGTTCATTTGTATCACATGAATCAAATGTATCATTTGAGATCAAAGTGTGTGTTACTCTGTCATTCTTCAGTTCTTATAAAGTCAAAAACACTGAAAAACCAATGGCAGGAAAGATAGCAAGAATACATTGAAATAAGGTCCTTCCTCCAATATTGCCATTGAGATAGCAAGTTGTAAATACCTATCTCTTTTCTTTGCTATTAACTTCAGATTAAGACATTTGAGAGTGCTATGAGCAATACCAATAAAGCTACTACTGCTCAGTGTGCAAGCATGGAAACAGGTTGTCGTGAGGTGAAGAATCATGCAAAGTACAGCTGCTGCTCCACATCTGGATCACTGCAGAAATAACTGCATCTTCAGGGATAAAAGGTAACACATTTTCTTTATCTGAAGTTGTCCATAAAGACTGATCCCCCATAAACACTAAGGGAAAGTAGAAGAGAGCAGGCAATACAATGTGCCTATTCCTACAGGTATAAGATAAGCTTAACTAGACAAAGAGAAGATAAAGGTACTTCAGCCCTGCTAATGCACACGGCAAAGGCAGTGGGAATTCCCCGTTTACAGGGTCAAAGTTCTCAAGAACAGTACCCACATCCTCAGAACAAACAGCTGCCTGGTATTTTGTGATGCTCAAAGTCATTTGTAAGAATTCTCTGGATACCAGCCACCTCTTCCCAAGGCAGCAAGATGCATTGGCTTAAATAAGGCTCCAGCAGCAAGAATGACCAGTTTTCACCCCTACAGACAGCTGACCCAACCGGCCGGCCAGATGGCATGCAGGTGACAGACTGCTATGAACACGTACTTCTACCACAGAGGCAGAAAGAATTTCCAAGCACTTTATCTGCGCTCCGGTACTTAGATGCCTAAATCATACCTCTGTCAGATAGTAAAACCTGGCAGTTTAACTAGACTGTCTCTCTTTTTTTCAGAGGTTTTATGGAGGTTTCATAGGACTGTTACTGGTTCAGGTTAACCAGTAGCACCATGCCACCCAGATTTTTGATCCCCTAAATCTTTCAAGAGTCATGAAAATGAAAGCCACAGAAATCGACTGGTCATAAAGACAGTGAAATCTGACATTCCAAGATCAAAAAGAAAACTAAATCCTGTGAATCCAAGCAATCTGAAGAAAAAAAAAATAGAAGGGGAGAAAGCAAATATTTAAACATATGCTAACAATGAAAGACAAACCTCCCTTGACTTAATGTAGTGATGCTTCGCAAGGCTTATCTTTTCCCAATACAAGTTATCCAAACTTAAATATGAAATACAAAAGCTACCAAAGACTTTAAAATATTTCAGTGCTCTTCTGAAGCTAAGAAAACATGAACTCAGTAATCTAACATGCAGGAAAGCTGCCCTAGTGCTGACCTTCAACTTTTTCCATCACTGATCAAGGAGTATGGTATACTCTTAATTTATGCAGATAAACAAGGAAAGAGTCACTTTAATAATGAAATTGGGATCTTTATATGCAGGGCTATTATGAAGGAAAGGCAAGAGACATTAATTGAAAATGCTTGATCAAGATAGAAGACTGACAAGCTCCACATTTTAGAAGTTATCCAAGGACAGCATGACAGCTGTCATGAAACTGAAGGCATGATTTTTTTTTTTTTCAATTTAAAGCTATTAGATATTATTTACCATCTTTCAACGACTTAAGTAAATTTAAAATTCATACACTTGCACCAGAAATGTAACTCAGTTAAAACAAAAGCTGATCAATCGACTAACAATCGTGTAAAAAACAGTCTTGCTACATTCAGTGCATTTTAAAGAGCGCTTAGTGCTAATGCTTTTAAGAATCGCAATCAATGATTTCTGGCCATGATGAATCTTGATGACATTTCTATTACTTTGAAATTTGAAAAACCTACTGGACTAATAGTAGCTTTTATAATAGAATAAAAGCCATTTTATTCATATAACTTCAGAACAGTACTGGTGCTTCTACCATGTCACTTATCCACAGGATCAGCTCAAAAACTGTGTTTTCACATGTTATCTACCAGTATTGTAACTGATCACTTACATAATCAGAGTACTTAATTCCTTAGATATGATCAAAACTGGACACAAGGGGTATTTGTTGGCAAAGGACAGAACAGCATAATACCCTGTGTTCATGTCAGAGATATTTCAAGAGATATTTGCATGTTTCTCATGTACACTAATTGGTGTTTCAGGAACTTTTCTTGGTTTAATTTCAGGGGGATAAAAGAGCTTGAAGAGTCTCATACTAGTTCTTGTACTCCAACTACTGTAGATATTTGTAAGTAACAAAGACCATAATCACCACCCAGCAATTTTCATTGTTCAATCCAAATGGCATGCAAAGACTGAAACAGCGCACAGTGAAAAGCATTCAACTAAATTCTTTTTAATGATCTGCAAGCATTATCAGAAAACACAAAGAACATTTAAAAATGTGAACTTTATGCTGAGTGTCCTTTTAAAAGCTAGCAGCACAGAATATTTTTTGAACAGACCAGACATCTGTTGCATCCTGAACAGCAGTACATCATTTTGTTGTCCACGATTTTTGACTCCCAAGTTTTGCAAATGCTGATACATCCAGACTTTTACCACTGTTGCACTGTTCATATAAAGTCTGAAAGTTAATAAGAACACAGGTATTAACGTGAACACAGTTGTATTGCATATGAATTCAAACTATATAACAATTATCACTTGAAATAAGGCATCACATACTGAAATATTCCTAACTCAATACTAAAGTTTCTCTCTCAAACTGGAAAATGAAGATACACTTAAGACAGCATAGTTGTACCAGTTGTAATGCAATGTAGCGCCTAAAAGAAAGCACATATGCTGACTTAGCAACATAAGCAAAGGTACAGAGCTTCGTAAGTTGGCAGAGAACAAACTAATTAGCAAGATTTAAAATCAAGTTCACTCCATTAGTTGTCTCTGATGTGGAAACACCAGCACAGAAGAAAGGTATTTGCATACTCAGGGTGAGCAAGCTTTACAGGAGAGAGAAAAAAAAATCAGTGGCCATAAACATAGGCACATCACAATGGTGTTAAAAGGATAATCTTGTTCACCATCATATTTAAAAAAAAAAAAACCCACAAACAGGTATGACTAGCAGTATAAGTGTAAATAAGCTGCTTAAAATTTACTTTATTCATACTGCATTTGCTTTTCTCCTCCCTATGAATACAGCTCTGCATTCCATCTCAACTTATTTGACCACCATCACCTCTTCTGAGAGACAGGTGGAAAGAACTGATCTGAAGAGCTACCAAGCTTCTCTTTCAAGGAGTAAACCGAAAGGCTGAAATCATAATACATACAGGGACTAATTTACACAAAGCAATGCTTTAACAGTTCAGCAACTCACAGGAAGCAAGAACAGTTGCAGTCCAAAAGCTTGCACACTTGACAAATCAATTTAGATTATTTCTCAATAATGATGGTTCTTAAATTAGAAGATCTACAACAGTTTTGGGGCAGCTTAAAAGCAAATCAGCACTGTAAAGATTTAGAGATGAGATGCTGGGGCAGTGAGGGACTTAGAAATAAAGCAACAGAGATATATTGGGAGCTGGAAAGGAAAGAAAAAGCTAAACACCAAGATTACTATCATCCTTTCAACCCTTCCCATTCACAAAGATTTGGAGAGATTCTGCATGCTTGCAAACAAAAGCAGTACAATGTTTGATGTTTTTCCAGCTGTGGTTAAAGCTTTGATAGAGGTATCCTTTCAGCTTTCACTACCAAACATTCTGACCTTTGTTTCCATGAACATGTACTACCATACAAAACAGAGAAGAAAATTTACTTACCCTAGCGGCTCTAGAAATAGAATTGGGAGAATTCAAGCCAACAAGCTGGCCAAGGATACGTTTCATTTCCTCTGTTGTTCCTTTTGCATTTGGAACACCTGCAGTTAATTTACAGTTATGCTCAAGCTGTATACAACTATGTATAAATTACCAGTGTAGTTTCTAAGAGGTATACAAAAAGTCAGGTTTGAAATGAAGAGTTTAAGAATTAAAATATAGAAGCCTTTTCTGAAACATATATAGGCACCAAACAAAATAGATTGTTAGGGCAGCAAGTGGAAAGTACATAAGAGTAAAGCATTTTCATTTTGTAAACAGAATTATAAATACTACTTAATAAAAATGTATTTTAAAATAAGTGTACCTGTTTGACAATGACTTTGAATTTGAACATAGGGATGTATCAGCAACTCCGAAACAGATATTCGTTGCTTAGGATCTCTTATTAAACAGCACTGCAAATGAAAAAAAGAGAGAAAGAATGCTTTGCCTCTGAACTAAGAATTTCCCCAAGAACTATCAGTGAGGATATTTAAAAGACCATGTAGATGCACTTACTGTAGAACTTCTTACTACTAAACTACATACTCAAAAAGACTCAGCACAAAACACAATACAGATTAATTGCTAATGAAAGCAATTTGGTTATCTTCAGAGCAAAGTTTGGTAACCTGTTCTACTCAGGCAACAATGCTGGAAGAGGTGAAGACCAGAGCCTACAATATCCTTTAATTCTGAATGACACAAAGCAATACTGAGATTTAGAAGTTAAGGGGATAAGTGTTTCTGGATTTCAGTTTGTTACCTGCTGAGCAACACGATTAGGGCTCAAGTAAAAGCATATGCCAAGTTTCAAAAGCAGGCACTTGTGCAAGCTGAGGGAAAGGAACAATAAATAAAAAAGCCACTGTATCTACTTTGGGTTGTTCTGCCAAACTTATTTGCTATTGAACTGAAAAACTTTTACTATGGAAGCTGTATGAAGTAGCTCTAGCTTCACTAAGTCTTCTTTTGGAATACAGTGCTACTACAAGTAGCAGTAAACTTTTATTTGTGAAAAAAGTTTTGCAAGCACAACTCCTTCAGTTTAAGAAAATATGCTTTAAATAAAGAAGCTGCCATTGTTTGAATCAAAATTAAGGGACAGTTACCTTTAGCACATCCTGAAGATCCTTCTCAGCAATATCTGGAAATTCTATTTCATAACTTGGATCAACAATAGCATGCAGTTTATTAATTGGATTTGTTATATGTTGAAATGGAGTCCTTCCATATGTCATACAGTACAAAATGCATCCCAATGACCACACATCACTTTTGGGACTTATCTAATATAAAACCAAAAAGATTAAGATTACTCCTCACTTAAGGAACTCCCTCTTCAGTCAATTTACCCTATAATTGTACAGTCATTTCACTTAACAGTGTATCTGTTTTACATCGGATAACAGACCTTAGTAACTATCATACAAAAATCACCAAAACAACGTGCTGTTATCTACTAAGACAGTGA
The DNA here is from genome assembly GCA_000699545.1 of Podiceps cristatus. NCBI lineage: Eukaryota > Metazoa > Chordata > Aves > Podicipediformes > Podicipedidae > Podiceps > Podiceps cristatus. The sequence goes on along the minus strand of KL280235.1, from coordinate 39,143 downwards.
CGTGGCTTCATTCAGTAATACCCCACAAGAAATTTATTTTTATCAATTGTCTTTGAAAAATCAACCTACTTGAACAACTAGCTTAAAATTAAAGGTAGTCCTTAACAAGTTGAACAGCAGAATTCTAATTTTGAATGTTTGAGTAAATACCAAAGAAAACATACTAAATTAATTTGATCCAGAAATCAGTAAAACATCACAGCTATGTCCCCAAAGCAGACAGCCATAGTTGAGTTCCTCTGGCTTTAAAGGATTCAGATCCAGATTTCAACCACTACACCTGGGCTGTTCCTCACAGGAGGAGTTTCCACTTCTTCCAGTGCTTTTCTTAAAGTGCTTCAGCTTCAAAAAAGCTTGGGGGAGTGGGGAAGAGGAGGCAGGTGGGCAAAGAGCACCTAACTGAGCACAACAGTTAGATTTTCACCTAGATGAGTTGAGCTCCAGAACATGTCTGCACCTTGCATGCAATTTTTAAAAATGTAAAAGGTAAAACTTTTAAAGGTAAAAAGCATCATCCTTAAAAGAGATCAGTCTATAAAACATTCCAGCCTGTGTTTAGAAAGACGAGATCATGTTTCACTACATAGTAATGTTTCCATTCAACTGTTAAAAAGTCATAATCTTTGAACATGCATATACATACGCATTATATTTTTTTAATACATTTCCACAACACTATACATTCCTTAACTGAAGTTTGACTGCCAATGTAAAATTGCTTTCCCTCAGTACTTTCCTCATCATTCACATTCCACTGCCCTGGTGAAGTTATAGGAAGTTCTACGATGCACAGTACCCTATAGCATAGGAAAATTAACAGGCTACACAGAACTCACCCACGTGTCCCCTAAAATACTACACTTCATTGTATCATCTTTTAAATTACCTTATTAGGTATCACTCATTTCTTGCAAAACTGGCCTCTCACGTAAAAGAATTCAAAAATATGACAGTGACACAAGCATCATCACATCTTGTTGCTTAAGCAAACATTCTAACAATGGCTTATATCAGAAAACTAATTTTATTCCTTTCAGAAAAAGATTTGAGCCAGACGTGTTTATGCAGAATGCGAAAATGTAACTGTGCAGCAGCTACTGTAAGCTCTACCAATTTTTGGCAGAACAAACCTGAACAAAAGGGCATAAGCAGCACAACAGGCACACAAGAAGTGACTGAGGAATGATTCTCTCTCTTGACTCCATGGAAGATCCTTCCTGAAAGCTCTAGCCTGGAGTGATTTTAGCACAAATCAGGGCGGTTCAGAGATGCAGAGCATGGTGGACCCTTAACGGGCTCAAAAGACTTTTGTAACATTAGTCACCAGTACAGCTTCTGATTTGTGAAAGGCTGAATGCATTTTGCTGTACTCTACATTGCTGTTCAATGCCACACACATTGATAATGAAGTGGAAGACTTTTATACTGCTCCACAAAAATGCATTTTCAAATATTTTTATGTGTATTATCAGCTTAGATGCTACCATTTTATTATTATTATCAGATCCTCCAACACCCAAGCCTGTGCATCTGTTTTGCTTTCAATTTTACTCATTAATTCAGCACTTACATTTTTATAAACACCATCTGCAAAATGCTTTTAGGTAGTTGAGAAGAATAAACCTAACCTTCAATCTCTGCCCACCATCACTGTGGCACAATGGATTTCCTTGTGTTCTAGTTTCAGTGGAAGATTTTGAGAAAACTAAGTCTTAAGATAATATGCTTCTTAAAATGAAGGGAATAGGAGAAAAAAAGATCATGTTACCTTAGATCGAGATGTCCCATTTTCTCCATAGGAAGACATGTCTTTTATTGCTTCAGGGGGCATATAATTCATTGTGCCAACCTAGCCATAAAAATGTAAAAATATTCCTTTAAGTGAAACATGCACTTAATTTAAGTCACTTGACAAAAAGTTAGACTTTTTTTCTCAAAGCACTGGAAAGCATTCTGAAAATTTGGGATTTTTTTAAGGCTGAAGGCCATTGTTCTGTTCAAGAAAAGCATCTAAAATTCTTATATATATTTATGTATACATATAAAACCATTCAACATAAAATTTCTGTATTCACTGAAGTTACTGCATTAATCAACATAATCAGCGAGTACTATAGCACTTTACAGGAAAGTAGACATCAATTTTTTCTAGAAGTACTTCACCTGAGAATCTTTAATGATGCTTGTCACATCTGGCTGCATTTGGTTTGCAATGCCAAAGTCAATTAGTTTTAACATTCCATCAACTATCAGAAAGTTTGCTGGTTTCAGATCACTGTGAATAATGCCTGTAAAACAGTTTAAAGTCAATCCAGGTTTAGTCAAGCCAAGTTACTAATGAATTGAGCAATAAAAACCTCAATCCCCATAACCCTTGCACAGAGAGAAGGTGCAAATCAGCTTTACCTGGTCAAAACCAAATTATTCTTTGCAGATTTCATAAACATGTTTCCATTTCTTTTTAAACACTTAAGACTTGCATGAGTTTATAGTTTGAATTATTACTTATTCAAATCCACAGGCACCCCACAATAGCTCCAAGAGACTCGAGTTGCATGGTTTCTCTCAGTTGGGGATAGGCCCCACAGCAGTACGTGCACGCTGCCGTACTGTACTGCTGCTCTGGATCATTTCAATGACCTGTCCACTCCTCCGGCTTGCTCTTAAGTAATTAGCTAAGCAGGTGCTTAAAAGAATTATATTGTTTAGACTAATGTTTTCTGCTTCCAGATCTCAAAGGTATCATTCACTGAGGATTATGTATGACTGACCTCTCACAAACCCTACTTAAATGATTTATTATGAATTTTGGTTATTATCTATATAATCAGCCAATCCATCTTTATATTTTGCAACACTGTTTCAAGGACCATCACACGGTATGTAGCCTGTGTTTTAGAAGATTTGGCAGTTCTATATTATTGAATCTTTCTATATTATTGAATGTTCTAGTGTTCTTGTGCTGTGAAGAGGTGATGTTGTCTGCTATATGTACAGGTCACCTTTTTTATTTCTTAAATAGGAAAAAAGATCCAAATCTGGTATTTCCTTTATGTTATACAGAATACAGATACATGTACTTCAGTTACATACATAAACATGAAAGGTCTGAAGAATTATGAGAAAAAGTTGAAAGACTATGTCAAAGCAAAGAGCTGTGTAAAAGCTGTCATTAATGTTAAAGTTTTTGGAGAGGGTAAGTGGCTGAAATTTGAGTCTGATGGAGAACAAGCCATTGGGAGTATACAACAGTCTAATACAGAAAAGATTATTTCTCTGGCTGTTGCAAGGAAATAGGAAGCATTATACAACAGTAATACTTGGGGACCCCTTTGAGTTAGCAAAGCAAGTCTACCTCTGCATCAAGTCTTCCTCAGGCCTTTTGTTTCACTGAATTTTTTTTTCCATAATAAATACCCATCTTTGCAGATCACTAAGCTTACACCAAAACTAAGAGCAGTACCACCTCCAAAATTTAAACATATTCATATCATCTCTGCCATATAACCTATACAAATACCTAGAATTATTTAAGAATACCATATTCATGGATTGTGTGAACAGCTTCCAGCATATTTTTCCAATAGCTCTTTCTTTCCAATGGATCAATGTTTTTTTTCTTTTTGAGCCAGCTATTGAGATCAATATTCCCACACTCCATTACCATGTAGATATGATGATCAGTAATTTCACTAAAAAATAAATAAATATACTTATGTTAAAATTTAAGGCAACTTCTTTATATCAAAAAGTACTGGTTTAATAAAATTAGTGTTTACTCACTAGCCATAAAGGCGGATGATCTTATCACTATGTTGCTGCAGTTTACTCAAATGAGCAATTTCATTCTTATAGCTCTCAACAGTCTGTTGATCAGCTTCCTCTAGATTCACATATTTGACAGCATACAGCTGCTTCTTTTCATTCAGTACCTGAAACACCTGCAAAACATTATCAGTTAATAACTTCATTCAATCCTAATTCTGATTTACTATGGTCCATCTCACCACAGCCAGAATTCCAAAGAAAAAGTGTACCTTTTCAAAAGGAAGAAGCAACACTAAATTTAGAGAAGTTCACACAAGTCAGGGTGAAGAAAAGTTAAGAAAGAAGCCACCAGTTACAACAGAAAAAACCTTCTATCAAAAACCACCTTGGTACCACATTATGTTTCAGATTTGTGACCAAATACATCTAGTGAACTGTTCCTAAGGCAAAGAATGCAAAATGACACCTCCCACAGATATAAGGGTTTGACCTGCCACTGCACATCAGTTTCATCACACCAAGATGATTTAGAGGTTAGACCACATGGCACATGAGAAGAGGCTGAGAGCATTGAGTCTGTTCAGTCTTAAGATGAGAAGGCTAAAGAGAATCTTACTGCTGGCTTCAGCTATTTAAATGGGTGGTATGAAAGAGACTCCTTTTGAACAAAGTATGACAGGCAACAGGCATAGCTAACAACAAGGAAAATCCCAGTGAGGTATCGGGAAACTTCTTTCATCATCACATAGTCAAACAGGGGAACAGGTTGTCTAGAGGCTGTGAGATCTCCATCCTTGACTGTACTCAAAACTCAACTACAAGAGACCATAAGCAACCTACTCTATTTTGGTCTTTCTTTAAGCAGACCATTGGACCAAGTGCCATGCAGAAGCTCCTTCCATCCTACCTCATTCTACAGCTGTATGCTGCCAACACAAGCAGCTTTTCTTCCTGGAGCTCCCTGCTACTGGAAACCAGCTGATGCTACTCCAATTTATAAGAAGGGCATGTGGGAAGACCCACAAAACTACAGACCTGTTAGTCTAACCTCTGCTCCTGGAAAAATTACAGGGAAGATCATAGTGGATACCACTGAAAGGTGTTTAAAGGACAATGCAATCATCAGGCACAGTCAACATGGGTTCACCATGTTTAACCAACCTGATATCCTTCTACTATAAGGTCACCAGCCTAGTGGATGAAGGGAAGGTGTAGTTTTTCTGGATTTTAGGAAGGCTTGATGCTGTTTCTCCCAGCATCCTTCTGGACAAGTTGTCCAGCTGTGAGATGAAAAGGTTCACTGTGCTGGGTGAAGAACTGACAGGCAGAGCTCAGAGTTGTAGTGAATGGCTCAGTTTTGCAGAGGAGGAAGCCTGTTTTCAGTGAGCGTGGTAATCACAACATGACACCTTGAGCATATTCCATTCAATTAAGCTACTGATGAAATGACAACTATCAAACATTTTTAATTAAAGAAACTGAAAAGCTATAAAACAAGGTCACTCTTACACACCACTCCAGGCACTTAAAGCCAGTTTGGGAAAAATCCATGCATTTATAAGAAAATGCTACAAGATTCAGTGGACTGAGCTTAAGGATAAGATTACAGGTACTCAGTTACAAAACTAGCTCTAAGCTTTCTGGGCAATTTTTGGCGAGCCAAAAGGATACTTAAAATGTTTTAAGCAGAAACGCTATCATTTAACTATTCAATTTATATTTCACTGTATGCCTCAGATGAACTAAAAGTAACCATTTCACTTTGTGTGCTACACAGGCTGTTATTAAGGAGTAACCAATGCATGCGTGTATCAAAGTTTCTCTTACACAAATTCTTAGGCTGTCCCTGTGAATAGTAATGCACTCTTCAGTCAGAAGCATACAGGTGAAGAGGTGTGGGAGACAGAAGAAAGTACAGAATAGAACCCAACTCACAGAACTGCTTATGGTGGTTTTGTTATACTACTTTATCTTCTGAACAAGGGATTTTGCTAGAACTGTTTCTCAAGCTCCAATGACCCCAATTCTCCTTATAAAAAGAATCTCACTCACACTCCAACCATACTTACGCTCTACTTCCCACACAAGTTGCAGAAGACTTCAGTAATATGGCATGTTCTGTCTACTTCAGGAACTTTCAATCAACCTTAAACACCACACATTTTCCAACAGTGTAATCACACTGCACTAAACAATAGTCTCTCAAATCGAGATGTACAGTAATACTACAGCACAACTCAAACAGATAGAAATTATCTCCAGAGCATGCAGAAATCTAACTTCAGGCCTTCATGAAGAAACCAAGAGGAAGTGGGCTCCCACCACTGTTTACTGATTTTTAGATACTCAGGAGAGTTGGGTGATCACTTTCCTATTTCTGTAGCTTCTGTTCAGTGTTCTGACCATATCTGTTCAGAATTTCTGTTCACTGGTTATTCTTTAACTTCAACATCCCCTTTATCTACTCATTGTTTTTACTTTATTTCTCCACTAAAATGAACAATATTTGCTTAACTTCCTGTAATAACTGAAGCATCATTTTCATAATAGACATTAATTCAGTTACTTTTGCTGGCTACATGACGACTCAGCTAAAACAGCATTGTACCAAATCTAATCTGTGCACTGTTTCTTCTGCATCTATGAGGAATAAAGTCTAAGCACAGCATTAAAAACAACAAATGTCTAGATTCTCTGGGTCACTCACTTTGTACAGTGTTAGTACTAGGCCCTCATTAGATGACTTCAACATGCATATTTACGATACAACTACGACTGTGTAAATGAGTGACTGTCTGAAAGGACAGAAGAGCATCTTACCTTACTTGAGCCTCCACTACCTATTTGCTTTAATATTGTATAAACTCTTCCTTTGATGGCAAGACATTCATGTGAAGTTATAGAACCTGGAACCTGTGTACATACAGAGAAAGTTAAGAAAACTACTGGTATACACGCAGCAGCACACAATAAAAGTTCTACTTTCTAAGTTAATATGCTTTAAATTGCCTAGGTCTTTCTGAACAAGATGAAGTGTAACAAAGCTAAACTTTAAATATGTTTCTCTTGAAAGCTAAATATCCCAACAGCAAAAGTATTTGTATAATGATCATTACTTGGCATCTAACATCACTGAACTTTTATAAGAGATACCAATGCTCTTGACATTGGAAATGAAGAACAGGGTGTTATTTAATAAGGTTTGAGATCATTAGCAGCATCTCCCTCCTTACAGATAAGTGTTGGAACCTAAGCTAAGAGACTTTCAGTCACAGCATGCAACTAACAGAGCTGTACTCAAGTCACCTGTTATTTTACTTGAAGCTAACTACTAGCTAGCAGACTTCAGTGCTGTGAAGCTGAAACAGCCTGTATTGCTCATACCTGCTACATCAAGCTGTAGAACAGCCACAGATTTTAGATATTGGGCCTCTGGTAGAATTTGGGAGACAGGTGTTTAAGCTTCCTATCTACAATTGGGAAGATTCCTACCTGAATGCACAACCCTTCTAAGGTAATCCTTTTTTTACATGATTTCAGGCCATAAACAAATGCACCAAAATTTGTGAAATCTAACAAAATGGAGAAGGAGCATGATTCCTTATTCTTTTACCTCCCTCAGACTCTGATGGGTTTTAAGACACACTGCTTCTCTTTCTGGGTACTCCACTGTAGTGGGTAGTACCACTATAAAAGCATAGCAGAACAGAAATAGGTGACTCTAGTTCTTTTGCCTCTGTCATGAAGTAGGATATGAAAAGGTTTAGATTTCAGACATAAAGGCTTCAGCATTTTGACATAACTGAACTGATTTTTCAAGAGCTGACTTATTTTACCTAAATTCTGACATATATATGAAGAAACAGTTACTTTGAGAATATGCACTACAGACTACTTTCCATTTCTCATCCAGTTAGATGAACAGCAACTTTAGATTTAAAAATATATAAATATATATACATGCATATATTTAACCTAAAGTAGTCTCCAATGAAAATATGTGCTGAAAAATGGCAGAAGACAGCCTAAAATTGTTACCTGCAAGCCAACTTGATTTTGAAATGGAGTTGCTGGAGTATGTGGTTGGAAATATGGGAGCTGGCTGTAGGGAGTAGAAACTTGACATCCTGGTAGAAAGTCATTCTTTACAACTGGCGTCCTGAAACTAAAGGAAATTATGAACAATATCTTCTTTTTTTTTTTTTTTTGTATCTCTTTTTAAAGATTATTCTAACAAAGTTGAGATATTCAGTACTTCTTGAAACTTAAACCCTATTAACAAGCAAAACCCCAAGCCTCTGCTGCACTCAATAATTAGCATTAAGATCACTTCAACTTCTTGATTTACAAGTCCTTTGAAAGTATAATTAAATTTTAACATATTTCTTAAGAAATATTTCCTAAAACATTAACTAAATCGCCATCTTCAAATAGTAACTGGCAATACCCATAAAATGGAAAATGAAAGCACCAAATAACTAGAGGAGCTGACCATAAGACAGCAATGATCAGTTTTCTTTAGCTTATGAGTCAGTTTTCTTTAGCTTATTGTTCTTTATTCAAAAGGTTTTTAGAGAGACTTTTTTTAAAAATGAGCATATTGAGACAAACAACCTCAAGGCAATCATGAGAGGGTTGTGGGGGGAGTTTTTTTGAGGACTTTAGCTACACTGTACATGAGTGGAAAGATCATGTATTTAAGAAAACTAAAGATTGCAAGAAATATTTCATGTTTTTTGATTTGATCCCTTGATATGACTAAATATGTGGTAGACACATTACCAAATATACTTTTTCCTCATTGTATTTACAGAAATTGATGCTAAGAGCAGAACTGGAAAAGACTTTTTTGTACAGAATAAAATGACAGAAGTCTGAAAAAAAGTCAAAACCAGTCAAAAGCACGGTTCTCACTGAACACAAAAGCACTCAACAATACTGCATACTTACTATGCACTGTACATACTGTGTGTAATCATTTTTTTTAATTTCCATATTAAAGTTTGAAAGAAGCAAGAACAGAATCTATTCAAGGACCACTTTTACCAAGTTCCATCATGAGATGATGTGCTTCATTCACTCCATATATTCTAAGTTCTACAGCTATAGAGACAGAGATCCTACCAACAGGAATAGTGCTTACTCATCATACAGCCTTGACCTATATGATTTATCCCAGAGACAGATGAAAATAGTAAGTAATCGTATAATTCAAAAAATTTATCAACATATGCACAGGGGTTTATGCCTAATTTAAGATTGCATGGATAAACAAATACTAGCATTCCCTAACTTGTGTGCACAATTCTGCAAGCCTCTAGATTCCTTACTTTTTTTTTTTATTTTAAAACCTACAGACACTTGCATCATGGGAACCAGACATACACAGTTATTGACCTAAAAAGCCTGTCAGCCACAAAAAACAAGGCATCTGAGAGAAACTGTCATGTAGCAGGGATCAGAGAAAAAAGGTACATGCTATAATAAGGACTTATTAATTTGATGCTGTACTTCCAAGTGGTGAAAAGCTGACAGGGAAGACAAGAGTTCCCTGAATACAATATGAATCTTCAAGTCAGGTACTTGACTTGACATCAAGTGTTGGAAGCACTCGGAAATCTTGCTTGCTATCCAAACAGAAAAGCCTAAAGAAAGCCTATCAAAAACTGCCGAAGTTTTTCTAGAGACAGGCTACCATTCATGACCATGCAGCTCAAAGTGGCTTACCAGTCCATATAGTCATTACATGTGGTGCTTGGTGTTCCACAAACATGTGATGGATCACTTTTCTTCAAAACAGCATCTGGTGGTGATAAACCTCTTGAAACGGGATGACCAGATTGTTCAAGGCGCGACTGCTTCCTACAGAGGGCAAAGCAAGATATTATTCCACACAAGAGGCCACTATTAAGAACACAGAAATCACTTGTTCAACATATGAAAGCTGCTACAGCTAGAAAACCACTACATATGCCTGTTAGTTTACCTCTCTATAGCAGCTTTTCTGCGTCACTTCTTGACTTGTCCATTTCTTTCTAGCATTAACACAGTTTAGTTTAATCTGATCCAACTGCTTTCTATAGCTTTCACCAGAACTAGATTGTTGCTGTTGACTTTCCAGACTCCTTGGCTCTGGTATCTTCAACTTCTGATGCTGGTCTTTTTCTGGGGGGAGGGGGGTGGGAAGACAGGACCAAAATCAAAAACAAACCACACATCAAAAAAATAGCCATTCCACCATTCAGGTTATTAAAAAGACTTGACATTCAGTACTTGAAACAGTTTCTGGCAGATTTATTCCAGTTTCTAGAAGAATTGTACCACATTTTCTATATCAGAATAAATGACTGCAGTTGACCTATTGGAATCAGGCATTAATGTAATCTTCAGGATTCATATTCAGTTCAGCGTAGTAACACGGAAAGTTTTTTCAAAATCAAAGGATATTACTACAACAGTAAGAGATACAACTGTTTCCTTCACCCACACACAGAACATCGATCATTTGTACTACAGCATACTGTGACACTGGGCGGGTTTATAAAGTATTTAAGATACGCTTATTGCAATACTTCAAATTAGAAGTCTGTTGCCCGTGACAGCAGGCAACCTCTAATCCAGAGTAATGACTGAAGCCAGAGGCATGAAGTGAAACGGCATGCTCCAGCTCATGGTTCCTTCCACAGAGGTAATAGGGCATTGAATTGGTGGAAGATCGCAGGGCAGGCTGCAAGTAGCAGAGCCTAAGAGTGTTCCTTCACATGCTCGTTCAGTTTTCTTTTCCAGTGACTAGAAAGCAGCATCCCATGCCAAGCAGAAGCTGAGTGTAATTCAGCTGCCAGAGGACTGAGCTACTACAAGCAGCATCTCATCTAGAAGCTTGAATGAAGCACAAACAGGGAAAGAATGACCTGAAACCCAAACTGTTCCCAATGCAAGTCAATGAGAAAGGTTCAGCTGGGAGGACGGAGGGAACACTGAAGTTGAAAAATCACCAACTTTCAAATTAAATCTTCTTCTTTCCTACAATATGTAGGGGTGTATGTATATATATATATATATATATATACACACACACATATAATGCTAAATCCAGCTCTTGCAACATTAGTCATTTTCACTTAATTTCTTCAATAGGGTCAGAAATCAGAAAGGCATCTAGGAAACTAGATTTCTGATGAAACACGGAAGTGGCAGGGAACTGCAGAAGATTAGTACATGTATTCCATATTCCACAGTGTTGGTACTAAGTGACTAGTAGTAACCTTCTGAATTTTACCAGGCCTGCAATACTTGCTATAAATCTGAGTTGCTTGTAACATTCCCTAGAAAGACCATAATGGAAGGTGGTCTCACGCCACCCCTATTTGTCTGTTATGAGGAGACTTCACACAGTAAGTAAAGCTCCATGCATCAGATAGATGCTTAGAGCTTGGGTTATTTCTAGAATATACCAAAAAAGTGTTTCTAAAGTAAGTTAAACATCATTCCTCAAAATCATGCAATAAGAATCTCAGCCACACAATAGCAAAACTTAAGATTTCTTTAAATAATAAAGTTTCTAAAATTAGACAGAAGCATCACCATGTGCTATCTTTACAGATAATCAAGGAGCACAAGGAACAATACCATAAAGGCTGAAACACCATGTTTAAAGCCTGAGCATTCACAGGAATTAAAAGTGTAACAGTACATTTGATGGGCACTGAAATTTAATAATCCTCTAAAGAAAACACATTTATTTCATACAAGTGTCATTCACATGAAAGGATCTCAGCAGTACAAGTTCATAAACTGGATTACATGGAGTGTATGGAAACACCAATGAAAATAATTCAGGTTTGGTTTTGGCTTTTTTGGTTTGTTTTTTGGCTTTTTTGGGTTTTTTTTGGGGGGTGGGGTGTTTTGTTTTTGTTTTGTTTTTTTTTTCCCCCACAACATAGGAAAAGAGGCAAACAATTTGTCTTTGAACAAAGTTTTCATACTTTTGGAAAAACACGGGAATATAACTATGACATTAAAGAAAGTTATTTATTCTGTATTTTGCCCAAAGACTAAGATGCATGCATATGCTGTGATAAAACTCAGGTGAGGAAAACACTATTATATCAAATTAAGAAATGCCCCAAGTGACATAAATTTAACATTTAGAAATATAGGTACATGGGGCAGAGAAGTTGACCAAAGATAACAGATGAAACCAAGAAAAACACCAGAGAAGTCTGACCAAAGCAGAAGCAAATAATTCAGATATGTGAACAATCCTACTGCAAGAAATAGTCTTTGATAGGTAAGGAAAAGCTAGAGTTTCATTTACTAATGGGTAAAAAGGATCGAAAGCAGAGTGCTGAAAGCAACAGATGACACAGATGTTGTGCACTGAGAGAACTGCAGGAGCTTTGCACTTTTTTCAAGTGAAAAACAATGTCATTGTGTCACCTTTCTAAGCTTATTTCAGCCAAAACAGTATCAGATTAAACTTCAACAAAAGAAATTAGAGCTATGACATCTACAGTGTAAACCCGGAGCATATACGTGGAGAGTCACAGGAGAAGCAAGCTACTATAATTTTAGTCTGTCTCAATCTAAATCAACTACACCTCAAGAACATTATAATCCTTAGTGTGAATTTCTTTCAGTCAACAGCCAGCTTCTTTTTGGTATAAACTAGCACTGTTACCTGATACTCTGGCAACATTTCTCTACACTCAGGCTGGCAAATCTCAGTCTGAAACCTTGCACTGTAGCTATTTCAATGCCTATTTATGTTACATGTACGGTAAGAGCTAAGGACATAATGAATTAGCTCCATACACTGGCATTTTACTCCAAGCCCAGCACTCCACACTTCCGGGCTTTGTGTGGGTTTGGTTTTGTGTTTTTCCTTCTTTGGGGAGGGGGGGAATAGTTTGATTGTTTTGTTTGTCTGGGTTTTGTTGTTCCCGTTTTACTGCTTTCCCAGGTACCACTCAAAAACCAAATTTTACTTAAATGCTCAACTCCAAGTAGACCAACTTTTTCACCTTTTGAATAATATTTTATTTAGTAATGCATTTTTTTTTAAACATGGAACTGCAAATTTTCAATGCTTATTCTATTTCAAACTACTAAAACATCACACATCAATAGTTACCTTCTCTTTTCATTGCAAGACTTGTATCCACTTTGAGAGTTACAGTTCTATTGGTAGCCGTTTCTAAGCTGTTCTCATCCAATATCTGCAATCATAAAGAATTTTCTTGTAAGGACTAAAGAAAACAAAAAGCATCTTAAAAAGAATCAAAGGAGATCCCAAGCATAGAGTTCAAAAGCCACTTCCTTATTGCAATTAATAACTGAAACACCATAAAGCAAATATGCTTCAGAAAACAGTGCAGGGTACATAGACAAACATTACTGATACTATTTTTAAATTCATCAACATACTGAATTTCCATCATATGGTTTCTATAACAAAGACCTAAATGCTTTATAATCTTGAATTGTCTTTCAGGGGACTGGATCACAGGAGATGAAATTGCAAGGCATAGATCAAAATTAATCTATATCAAAAGCCATAATTTACAGCTTCAGAGAGAATTTAATGAACTCAATTAAAATGGAATTCAATGAATAGAGTACTTCCCATGATAAAAACTCATGACTACAGCTGAAAGAGCTCCTGTAGCCAAGATGAAATCTGCTTATCTCTTCATAAATCACATGACATATTTTTAACACCTTTCCCATTTCTTCCATCAGATATATTGTTCAGAGAAAGCTTTCTTAATGCCCAATTATGCATAACAATTTTCAAGTTTAAAAGCCACAATGAACGTTTCTATTCACAACTAATTACTTAACATACAGGAAAATTCTACCTTATTTCTTTCTTGAATTGAAAAAACATGTTATTTTCATAGAATCACAGAATCCCTTGGTTGGAAAGGACCTTTAAGATCATTGAGTCTGACCATGCCTAACCACTACTAAACCATGTCCCTAAAATACCATGGGACAGCCAGGTAGAGTTCCTTATATCTATTTTACAAAGATTTAAGTTACCTGTAAGTCTCCCAGGTCACATGAATCACCCCCATTAGACTTTGGTTCTGACGGTGGAAGAGGTGCAACGAAGGCTGTGCACTTGGAGCCGGATATTTGCCTATTGAAATAACACTGTTAATCGCATCACGTGCCAACATATAATGTAATCATTGCCTTTTGTGAACCAGATGAAAAGCCAGATCCGTAAAGACTTTTGGCCACAAGGTTCGAATATACAGAAAAGTGGGTCCACTCTTACAGCCACGTGAGAAACAATACACAAAAAAACCCCTGTAACAATGCCCCCATCATCCTCTGAAGTGACGGATGACTTCACCAGTTGTCTTCTGTAGAAAACAGTAATAAGTTATGGCTAGGATCCTAAACCCCAATTCTGTGTTCCAAATTTTGAAGTACTTACAGAACAATACTATTGCCCCCCTACTTTCACAGATTCAGAATATTAGGCTTTAACTAATTTCTGAGCAGCTAAGTATGCAGTTTCTACTCTTTGGTTATGTATTTCTCCCCAAAGTTTCCATTTCTGCATGAAAGATTCTTCCACTGCTCAACAGTTATTCACAATAAAACAAGAATAACCACTTTCTTAATATAATCATTATCCTCTGGATTATGCTAAAAATGAGGATTTAAAAATCTTTTGGAAGTTACAAGACTGCCTTATATCTAGTTTTAAAAACTGGAATACACAAATGTAGAGTTACTTTGAACAAAATTTATTTTTGCCTTAGCCTCCTTTTGAGCCTACTGATTAGCCAGAACAAGATCTCTATCCAAAAAAAAAAAAAAAAATAAACCTGCGGAAAAGTAGTATTAAAATCTGTTGTGCTAGAGTAAACCCCATAAACATACCTCTTCATAACCCTAGCTGTAAGTGGGACATCTGCCTTCTTCACATCATCACCAGCATCAGTTACTAGTTTAACAGGAACCCTCCCAAAGGGGCAGGCCTAAGAACAAATTGAAAGTTATCAAATGTGTAAAGCAGAATGAAAAATTTAAGATTTTGAGGCAAAAAAGTTACATGTTCTACCTGGTTAGATTTATTTAGTGGTCTTAATGGATTGCGGCAATTAACTAGAGCATCAAATTCCTGTGACTTCTCCCTAAAGGCAGAGGAAAAAAAAAAAAAAAAAAACACAACACACACAAAACATCACAGCACTGTGTTTGGTTTTTGTTTAAATAATGTTTTATAAATTAAGTAAGAAATCAACCCATTACCCAAGCAGAAGTCCGGTAAGAGTAGAATTTTCACCAGAATCATTCTTTTTTATGTTTCTGTGATTTCCAACTATGCTCTGAAGTCCAGACTCCTGTGTACTTGATACTGTAGGCAAATAAGTTAAAATTATTCAGATAATACTGCAGATTGTTTCAAAAGAAAAAAATGTTTTCCTAAGTGCAATTTAAAAATACATATATTTGTAGTAGTGCAGGATCAATGACATTTATCACTATTTTTTACTGACCTACGCAGACATTATATAAGATACAATTCAGATGAAAAAATTAAAACCCAAAGGCTTACAACTAGAAGGAGTTTCCTGGGATAAGCACAAAATGGCCTGCAACAATTGTTAAATATATTAGCTACTTGTTTTCTATACAGCTGTATTTGTAAGCTATGTTTAAACACAAAAAGAAGATTCAGGATATCCAATGACTATCCAAGCAATTTACCTGAACAACCTCACTGTTAATCTTACTCTATATGCAGAAGGGGGAATAAAAGCACCAGAAACACTGGTTTAAATAGTATCTTGGAGTGAGAAAGAAACATGTTTTCAGAGCAAGATGATTTTCCAATCTACATTCTGAGGATACAACTCCATTCCAAAATAGCATCATCTGAAGGATGTGTCTGAAGCTTGTTCCACAAGGAAGCCTCAGGAGATTTAAAACTGCTTACATTTGGATTCTTTCGTTGTTCATTCCATTTAGCAGCATGTGTGATGAGGACATCCACATCTAAATAACTATAATAGATACTAAATTAAGCATAAAACCCCGGCTTGTTTCAGAGGCAGTATTGCAAAGGTACAACTATCTAGACAATCCTTTCAAACTCCCTGCTACTGCAGAGACCCAAGATATTGGTAATATCCCTGACCTGTCCTGTTTTCCTCCTGTGGAACACTTGCTTTTGGGCTCTGACTTCATTTATGTGGTATTTCATTTTGATACAACATTTCTGTGCTACCTCAGTTATGTTTCTGTAGATGCACCTGGATTTAAAGCATTTAACAGGTGCCTGCAATTGAAAAGCATGCAGCCTTTTCAATTCTAATGAAAATTATAAAAAGTAGCAATCACAACATAAATCTTTCACAGGCATACCTTCTCCTTTAGGTTTTTCAGTACAATTTCTGGAAGGCTGCATACTAAACCCCTAGACCTACCTACTGTGCCAGAGGTAGAAAACAGGAATCAGAACATTAGAATTGCCAATCTTCAATTAAACACTTGTTTTTCTCCCTCAGATTCTCCTTCCCCCTCTTAGAAAGACTTTAAATACAGGCAGCTTTAGTCATTAAAACCCTAAGAAGCTTCCCCGTTTCAGTTACTGAACATGGTTTTCATACTGACAAACCCTAGGCTGAAAGAAATTTCAAAGTCACCTCCAAACCTCCCAACGCAGGCCACCGGCACATTCCCTTCTAGAGCCAACTCCACTAACCAGTTGAAGAATTTACTGGCTTAGTGACTTGTTGCCAAAGCCCTTTTGCTGGTCCCTCCAACTCAGTGACCTACCAACACAGCACTTTAGAGTAATCTCTAATTCACAGCAGCTAAATTCAACTGAACTAGTCTAAGCAATTAGTTGGATTAAATTAAACCAGTTGATTTCAGTGATAGCAAATTTGAGAGCAGTCTTAGCAGCTGGGCTCTACTGCCAAGTCAGTGGAGACCAAGGCAGGCAATGGCAAATAGCTCATTCACCAGCCAGAATCTTGCTCAGTTGCTGAAGATCTGACAAAAGTTAAGTGAAGCTGTACATTAATCTTAAAATGAAATGACAGGTCAACTCCCAGTGACAGTGTTACTGACTTTTGTAAAAATAAAGTTATATTTCAGGTGTACTTTACAGTAAGCAGAACCAGAAATCAAGTTATTTGAAGTCATTCTAGAACATCAAAACCACAAACAAACAGCTCAGAACAACATGGTCATCATCCAAACTATTTTTACCTAGAGGTGAAGAAGGGAAGGTCATTTCTCAGAGATGAACAAATGACCATGAGAAGTCAGAAAACACTAACGGAAATACATCAACACTATTAACTGCCCATGAACACGCTGTGTTCATGTGTTACAATACAGAAAAGGAAGCTTAATTCTTCGTTTAGGAAACATTGTGGAGTATGAGCTGTTTTAAGAGTCTTCAGCTACACTCTAACCTCTTAAATTCAGTTATCTTCCTGACAATCCTTTTTAAAAATTGAAAATAACTGATTATCCAGATAGAAAGAGCTCTTCCACAATACAAGATATTTTTGGGTTTGTTTCCCCCCCCCCCCAACAAGCATACGCCAAGGAACGTGTATCTAAAAATATCAAAGACAACTAAGATACTATATCATATGATCTTCTACATCACATGGGCCTTGTTTTCCATCAGTATAAGAAATCATTTTCTTGACTAATAAACAGAATTCATGGCTATCCACAGCTTCTCAAGAAAGCACAATTTAAGGACTTTTACTGTAACACTTGTCTAAACATGTTAAAATTCTGGATCTGTTCATTAATTTGCTTTTTATTTTGAATCTTCCCATGTTGCCCTTCTACCCGCAGCCAGCAGAAGCCAGACTTCTGGCAGATGAACACCACAGTAGTAGCTATTTCTAGTCCCTATTTTCTTCTAAGTTACTTATGTCAATAGACAAAACTACTCAGTTAAATTAAAAAAACCCAAGTGCCTCAATGTATAATGTAGTCCTAAATTTGTTTATATAACACTGAACATAGTTTTGAAATGTCAATTTACCACTCCAGTACCATCACCACCTCACACACATACATCCCACAATTTCTGTTTTCCATATACACAATAAGTTTTTTTTTTGACCAGGCTTACCACTGGACTCACATTCAGCTGATCTACAATACTTTTATTCCTTTGCAGTCTGAGACAGACTATCTGCCTCATGCTACTCATGAGTATAGTTGGACTCGATCTTAAAGGTCTTTTCCAATGATCATAAAATGATTTTGACCTACGTTTATGTACTAAGCTTTTTCCCAACTAAACATGTATGATTGCACCTAGTATGTCAAATACTTCAGATGGCTGCTAGTAAATGAAAGAGGGGAAAAAGGCTTCTAGACTTGCTGCGTGGCGTTTATATTTGCATCGTTACACTATAACTGTACATAACTTGTCAAAAGCTTTCTGAACAATCTTTTGAAGCTGTGAAGAAATTTACATATACAGCATTCCTGTTTTCAAATAAAAAGCTTTCAAAAAGCAGATCTTTAAATGAAAATAGGAAACAGACAAGACTTAAATGCCTATACATTAAAACAGCCTGTCTTTTGCTCCAGAAGGACCATACAAATTCACCTCAAGCCAAGTTCAGTGATCTAAGCCACATACATGCCTGAGTGTGAAATATTTCAAGTCTACCATTACTTGCCTTTTAAGCTCTTATCTTTAAATAGATGAATACTTAAATAGCATTTTTCAAATACCTAATGTTACTAGTTCATATAAATGAAAAAACTAAACGAGCTTGCTCTTCCCCCAAAGTTCACTGCTTCCTGAATGGCAGGCAGGCTTTTGTCATGTATTCTCTTATAGGTATTTCCTTAGCTTTGCAGGAAGTAAAGCCAATATCAGATAGAAACTGTACAATCCATGAAGGATATTCCACAGGATATTCTCCCATGGCACAGTATATCAGCTGTGGCATTTATAATATTTATGATTAATGGTAAATAGTAGGATCAAAAATAAAGTTTATTAAAAAATTAATACCATAACTGATTATCATTGCAAGTGTTGCCAAATGTCTGGGGTCTTTTCCCCTCCATAACTAGTATTTCACACAAAGGTTGATTCAACAGGAGCCAGACGAATCTCAAACCACATTCCTGAAGACATACCCCTATAGAAATGAAATCACCTATTTTGCACTAGTTTTGTCATACAAAGCAAAAAAACTATGCAAGCATTAGACACCACCGTTGGAATAGTTAGTTACACACACCAATATTTAAGCCAAACCATGGGTTTGCTATTCCATGGAATGCTATTCCAAACAAGTTTACTTCTTGAGAACTTCATGAGGTAATGGTTCCCTTATTGAAGTTACATACCCAGCCATCAGTATCAGTTATTTTTAAAATATAGCCAGGCACTTCAATTTTGTACTGATAAGTACATGGGGTTTGTCCATTTGTGAAATAAAGAAAGTTGAAATGGATTATTTTCCTAGATTTTACTTCACTAAAATGACTGCCAGAACTTCACCAGCTTGTCACAATACCTAAGGTCAGCCATCTGTATAGTTTAGTCCATATGTTTCAGTTTAATTCTTCTCTACCACCAGTAGCTCTTATTTCGCTGTTACAGCCATAAGTCTCTGACAAAGTACAAATACCTAATGACAGTCAGAGGAACACCCTCTATGGAATTAGAGGATCTACCATCCTATGGCTCCTGCAAACTAAAGTCACTGCATTGAAGATGGTACCTAGTATTGAAGGGATAACACTAATAGTATAAATAAGACTGTTTATTAAACAACAGCTGATTATGAATTTGTACCTAGAAGGGACAAACATCAGAAAGATTTTTTTCAATCTAGAATTACAACATGCATTAACTCAACCAACATTTCAAGAAATTGCAATTACCTGCTAACTTCTCCCCCTCATCTGAAAGCAATTGCTTTTTTTGTGAATGAAAGTTTTGTAGAGCAGTTTCCAACATTTCTCGTGGAACAGCAGAGCACTCCATAGCTTTCTGAAGGAGCTGTTTACACTTCTTCATATTTCCTAAGTAGTAAGGAACACAGAGTTAGAAATCAAGGAAACAGAACAATTGCACTGGGTCGACATGGTTTTTTTGAAGACGAAATTACATTCATGCTGTCATGAATTCAACTTTGCATCATCCTCTGAAGTTATTGTTCATTAGGCACTTCCCCCCTTATATATCCGCTTCAAGGATACTGCCTGGAACTACTTACAAGTGAATTATGTAAGTTTATTTTTCACATGAAGTTGAACCAGGTCACAAAATATGCTTTATGAACTCACAAAACTGCATTCTCAGCATTTGTTTAGTGTTAGAAGAACTGTAAGGAAATACAACACAAATTCTAAAATCCATTTTTCCTGCAATATCAACAAGGAAAGATGACCTTTATGGGCTTTTATTTAGATCTGTCCAGATACAAACTTTATTATGTATGCATAAGAAGGCATCTTTAATGCATTTAATAAAAATCAAAGTTAAAAGCAGCTGTTAAACATCACTACCCCAGAAAGCACTACAGTTAAGAAAAGAGGAGTGAAAAGGAAGGATGTTGTTTCATTACAGTTCTACACGTCACTAAATCCCATAAACAGAGATTGAAGAGAACTGGGGAGGAAGAGGGTGTTTTCACAAAACATATTGAAAGCAATCAGTTTACATATATAAGCATGGACACATTCAGCTACTAAAAAACCCCATAAGAGCCATATAAAGAAAGAAGTGTACTGCAACCAAAATATTTTCCTTGTTTTAGGGGATCAGGGCAAAATGATGCTTACATATATAATTTCTTATGCTATGTAATAGTACATTTCAGAGCTCCACGATGTCTCCAGCACTGAAAATTCCACTGATAACTGAAGTTGAACATCAACGTTGCCTGCAATTCACATTGGGGGGAAGTGGGCTGTATATATTAGGAACTTATGTTTAATTAACCTCTTAAGAATATTAAATGGGTGATGTTGCACACTGAAGCAAAGAAATGCCAAAATAAGATTGGCTATGATTTAATTTAAATCTATTTTGTGCATATTCATTATGATTATAAACAAAATACTATTTTTCTCACAAATCCTTACCAGGCAGATAGGCTTAGTATTTCTTTTTACCAGCATTCTACCTTTGGCTATATTTAGTAACCACACATTGCTTCAACAAGACCTGCTACTCAAAATGAAAGTAACTCCTCCTAGTATTATGTGCTTCATTGAATAAGAAATAACATGACACCAAAAACACCCATGTGAAAAATTAACTGCTCCATTCCCCCTAACAAATGAGCAATCAAGGCACGAAACTAAAAAAGTAAAGGCACAAGTATCGCAGTCCCTAAGGATCCACCTAGGTGTAACATTTTATATAGTCAAAAGCAGAGTTTTATTTATGGTCATGAGTTCTGAGCAATTCACAGCAAATAGTGCTTCAAGCACACTAAGCAAGGCACATGAAAGTAAGGAAGTGAAAGCTCGTCTTCAGACCTATTTAAATGAAGTTGTATTCAGCAGTTAAAACAGAATGTCACCTTTATTGTGTCACTCCATTCTCAGGTCATGAATATCCAATTTAAAGAAATCAACATCAATTTGCTAACCGTAACTTCAGAATATTTACATGAGCTTTAGCTCACAACATTGCTCAAGACAGGGAAGTGAATATATAGTTAACTTTTTCTTCTTAATGCAAAAGGAAAGACGGATTAATCCAGAAGCAATTGGCAGGCATGCAAAAGCATTGCTGAAGGGATTGGGATGAGGAGGTAACAAAGCACAACCCTCCCCCTTTCCCTCTGGCCTAAACTGGACACAGTGAAAAAGCAACAACACTCAAAGTATACACAACTCACATGTTACATTAATCTCTGAAGCAGCCAGCAGGGACACTAGAGCTCCATACACATTACCAAATATCAAATAGACCAGCTCAAGGATAACAGACAAATCAGAAAGCACATGATGGAGATAAAACAAAGCCAATCATAAATGGCGTATTCGTTTGGGATTAGGACCTCATTTCAGGTTGACTATTGTCAAAGTAAGAATATTGCATGAACACACCCCGTAGCTATGGGGTAATTAAATTCACAAGTGATTGT
The DNA here is from genome assembly GCA_000699545.1 of Podiceps cristatus. Classification (NCBI taxonomy): domain Eukaryota; kingdom Metazoa; phylum Chordata; class Aves; order Podicipediformes; family Podicipedidae; genus Podiceps; species Podiceps cristatus. The sequence continues at coordinate 17,247 of KL280235.1, read as the reverse complement.
GACATAAGGATGAATCTAGTCGTTGGTAACCACCAGTAACATTTCTACACTTTAAATTACACAATAGGTTTTATTACATTTACTTGACAATATCTTCATTCTTGCAGTATTACTGTTTTATATCTTCTTTAATAAGCATACAGTGCTCACTAGACAAATTATTAGCTATTTTTTACTACTGATTATAAATTCAAGGCAACAAGTTACATTAGAACAAGAACAGTCAGATACCTGACTCATCTGAAACAGAAAAGCTGTGGAATTTCAAGTCACAGATATACAGGTTTTTGTCCTCTCCTCCCCATCCTGTGGAGGACCCTTAGACAATATTATTCCTCCATCAATTATTTGATGAGGTATGTATTCCTGAGGGGGATTTCCAGTGTCTTTCCTGCAAACTTATTAGTTAAGAAAAAATGGGAAAATCTGAGAAGACAAGTGACTGTGTACTTACTGATTTGAATAAAATGTCTCTGCTTCATGGGACACTTTAAACCTATAAACTATATCCCAAAATACAGTAAAAACAAAAAAGTACTAGACTGAAAGTCTATTTTCCACAGGCAGTGGGTTTGTCTACAAACAGATGTAAGCGTAAAAAGGAATATCTAGTAAGATGCATTCAGAATGCAGAGTATAGAACAGAGTTTAATCTCATTTATTTATTGTAAGTAATTCTGGGGAGAAGTTCTCATACTAAGCAGTTTGCATGATACTAACAAAAACCATGAAGAAAAATAAACCACAAAAACCTCAAAACGTATCCACCAAGTCATCTGCATTTAAAACAGTTTTCTTCTTTGAAAGAAGTGTGCTTGTCCTTCCAGATGAAGCAAGCTGGGGAGGAGATAAACAGGGTGGATAAAGGGAAGAGATAAACAGGGTGACATAGATCACTGCTCAAGAAACCCATGGGAAGAAAATTGAAAAAGGTCACCCAAAAATACAAGCCTGTGGGTAGGCAGTACAACCCTGCTGCCAAGTACCAGGGCCACCTCACCTACACACAACAGCAAAGTGACAGAAGACAAGGTGAACTCCATGGGCTCAATACTTTGTGGTCCAAAGTACTGAGGACCTATTGTTCCAGCTATATTAGAGCATAACTTCTATTGTCTAGAATAGTCTAGAGAGAACTGGAAGAGCAAAAGCAAAAAAACCCTCAGAGATAAAGAGTTTACTACATGAAGGGAAAAGAAAACAAGAAAACACACCCACACACAACCCAAGTGATGCAAAGGCAATCACTCATCACCTCCTACCAGCAGGCTGATGACCAGGCAGTCTCCAAGCAACTGCTACTGCGGAAAGACTATTGCCCACCTTTTACTGCTGAGCATGATACTATATGGCATGGAATACTGCTTTGGTCAATTCTGGTCAGCTGCCCCAGCTGCATCCCCTCCCAGCCTACTCACTTTGGGCAGAGGAGGCACCAAGAAACGAACAAATCCTCCACACTGTGCAAGCACTGTTCAGCCACAGCTAAAACTCTGGTGTGTTATCAACTCTGTTGTAGTCACAGATGTACAACACAGCATGGTATGAGCTGTTAAGAAAATTAACCCCATCCAAGCCAGAGCCAGTACATCAATGAACGGGATAAATTAATTTATAAAGTCTGCTGTCAGTGCAACTATCCCTACCAGGGACAGACAGTTCAGGCATCCCTTAAAGAAGGAAACCAGAATTTTTAAGAGACATAATCACTCTCATATCAGAATGGCTTGCCTAGAACACTGCTGCGTGGCACCATATGATAAAGATTACCATTCTGTTTTGAGCACCGACATACTGCCTCCCCCCATCCTCTCCAGCTGACTTGGACATGGCATCTATGATGCTGTCAAAAGTCAGGCCACGACATTTATGAAGCAATAGCAGATATCAGCCACCTCCACTGTCCCAACATGACCAGGCAACAATGGAACAGGAAACAGACAAGTCACTTAAAATCCAACTGCTAGCTACTTACGAACCTGAGTGGCAGAGGGGAAAATGTAATTGGATCAAATTGCACATTTACAAGATATTTTGGTTTAATAAAGAAAACCCACAAAGAATCTACAGTTGCTTTTTGGAAGAAGCCAGCATTTCTTCCAGGAGCAAGCTGAAAGTATTTAAAGGGAAATTACCACCAAAATTTAGGTATCATTTTTCAACACGCAAGAGCCTTACTCATACCTCCCACTGTAAGATTAAGCTTAAAAACAGGAGTAACTTTCAAAACAAGATGAAAATTAGCAGTGATCTCTAAAACAGAAAAAAACCTATTAAGAACTGCACACATATTTTCATTAAAAATGAACACACATGTTCTCATTAAATTTCAATCAAAAAATAAGAAAAAGCATTTTTCCTTTTCTGATTCAATACGTATCAGTTTCCTTGAAAATTATGTAACAGAGCAGAAGTTTAAAGCAACAAGCCCTAGAACAACACAGAACAGCAACACAAAATAAGTTTTTCTACACACCTTGTGATAACTCAAACTGTGCAAAAGCCACATGCACAAAAGCAAATTTCTTGCAGTTCAGTCTGGCCAGATGAAATTGGTCCCGGGCCTCCTCTGGATCTTGAAATCTGTAAAGATAGTATAGTATATCAATAGTTACACAAGGTGAAAAGCCTGAGCAACAAGTATAAAGTTCCATGTGCTGGATGACAGCTTTACATAACTCCAGAAAATCAATCCATCTATAGCTGTAGTTTTCTCTTCCTTGGAGCCATTACTGAAGTACAAATAAGCAGAGAGTCTTAAAAAGTTAATAATTGAAAGATATCAATCTGACCCTTTCCAAAAACCAGAATGTGCTCAAACCCAAAGAGAAAGTTAAGGACTCCTTATTTGTCACCATGTATATTATTACTCAAAATATGTAGATATTCTCCCCCAGAACACCCACCAACCTGTACCAGAACACCCAACTGTAGCCCTTACAGGCTGTGAGCTGACACTATCCAGAGAAAAATCTCCATTTTCTAGATGCATCCACTCCTATACTAAGGAGGTTGCAAGGCAAGGGGACAGGGAGGACATTGCTTTAGAAACACTAAGTGTGGAAAAATGTATCATATTAATCGAGTCAGAAGAAATATTATATATGCTATTAGTTATTTCTTGCAGCAATATGATCACAAAGTTTCCAATCCATTACATTAAAGCAATACTGAACTCAAATTTTATTAGAGGCTATAAGCTTTTCTACACTGAAGAGCTTCTGCAACTGTACCTAAATTGTTAGATTCCCTTAGCAGAGATGTAGGTCACTGAAGGAAGTTGTTTCTATTGGTACATCTATAATACCATACCTACAGAAAACTGTGACACCAGAGCATTTGCCCAATAGCCACCTCTACCAAGGGTTCTACAGGAACACCGACTCCTTACAAGATGCAAGAGATTTATTCTGTTTCCTGCATACTCTTAGGCAACACAGTCTTATCACTTAAATTTGTTAACATAAGGTGGATTTAAGTCCATTTTCTGCAGATACACTGGAAGGAGCAAAGGCAAACCTGGTATACTTCAAAAATGTAGAGATTGGCTCCATGCCATCTGCAGGCAAAGTCAGAGTAACACAAATTGAGCTGCAACACGTGAATTACACTCACTTTCAAAAAGCATATTAAAATTTAAGTTCCTGTAGAAAGCAGCAATGACTTGGATAGCAATACGCAGAACAAGACCCAACATTAACAACAGGCATCGGGTGCCACACACTTGGTGGCACTGTGCTAGAGCCAGAAGCATTACAGGAAAGCAAGCCTGGCATAGTTAATGTGCCATACAGGTAGTCACAGATGCAGCTGGCTGTTCACCTTTGCCTGTTTCAGAGTACATTCAAGGGTTCTTCAGACAACCTCTATCATAATAGGTCAAAAGGTTTTGGCATAGGCTGACTGCAGTGAGAAGAGATATACAGAGGACAATACAGGTCCAGCTTTGAAGAAAACGGTGTTAATGCCAACAGACGCTAAATCCACAAACTGTTGCCACTGCGCCTGAAGTTTGTGATGCTCTGACTTGCTTTTCCTGTTAGGTGGAACCATTTGGGAAAACAGCAGACAGACTCTGCTGAACACCACCTTTCTTCTCCCACCAAAGGCAGTATCATTAGGGCACCAAAGTGTTACTTACATCAATGCATCAAAGTGTTACTTTACTTCCAATAGTGAAAAAAAAAAAAAAAAGTCAGAAGCACTCTAGGAAGTCAAGAGATGAGAGGATTTTCTTTAATCGAAGCTAAAACTGAGCAGAGACAAAATAAATAGCACTAGACAAACTGACAGCCAGGAACTCTCTGTCATACTCACTGAAGGTGAGTATGGAAACACCAGGGAAATTTCAAACACCAAGAAAATGACGAGTAATGAATGAATATGCCAAACAAAAATTCCAAACAGTCACTGATTAACTTAACATTCAACTCCAAAAACTAGAGACAAGCAACATAGTTGTTTTTTAGATCTGATCAGTCAAAAGCAATTTCATGTTCTGGTGAAATTACACATGTAATCCATAAGTGTAGTTTCATATAGATAACTGACTTTATATCATATGTCACTCAATGAGAAAGTATTAGCTTATAAAAAGCAATTAAGAACTGGCTAATCTCAAAGTATTCTTCAAATGGGGGACCATCATTTAGGGAGATACTTATAGCAAAGACCCACTGGGATTGATGCTATGTCAGATTTTGACTGAGTACTTTTTTTTAATAGGGATTTAGATGCAGGTTGTTCATTTTTTAAAAATAATTTTCATTAGCAAGTCAGGAACCATATGACTGATGGTATTTGCTACTTAAAAATAGGAAGCAGAAAAAAAGAGCAGATCTGAACTACCCAGTGAGCTAGGCAGATACTAGAGTAACACTGGCTATCAAAGCAGGAGGTACTTTATAGCTATAGAGAGTGCATTTTAATAATAAAACAAGATAGACTGCTCTCCCAATAAGGTCCCTAAAGGCTGTAGCAGCAAAGCAACTAAAACCACTTCAGTGGGACACAACTGAAACTTAATATTCATGCATCCTAGCATTAACAGGCCACTGACAGTGCCTTCAGTTGTACTTTCTGCAATACAACACACAGAATACTGAACACAGTTCTAGTACCCATTTAAAAAAAAAAGTAGTCACTTTTAAAACCATGTTTTAAAAGATGAAGTGGAAAGAGGTCAAAGAGTTTTAGAGTGATAAGGGAGATAGGAAATAATCTCTATTTAAACTCCTCCTGTACATAATGAGATAACAGATTGACTTGATAACAGCATCAAATCACCATTTTGGAAAAGAAATTCGAAGAAGTATGAGTTGAAAGCCTACGTTACATGATTTCTGTTCTGAGAAAAAGCAACTAACCTTTGAACAAGAACACCATCTTAGTATCTTCAAAGACAGGATGTCTTTCTGGAAGATGTTCTTTACAACATCTACAAAAACACCTTACCTCTTCAAGAGAGTAAGGATTCACAGCAGGTCATTATTCACTCCTGCATGTTTCTCAAAAGTAGATTTCAGAGATTACTTAAAGCATACAATGTAAGTAAACACTGATGCAGCAAGATCCATACAAATGACAGTACAAAGAAGTAGACCGTATTATACTGTAAGATCAAGCCACCTGCCAAAAAGCCAAGTGGGAGGACATACTAGAAACAGAAAAAGACTAGCTATAGTCACTGGAAGACCACCTCCTCAACTCTAACTGTTAAGGATTGCTGCAATGTTAAAGCACAGCTCTTCAAAACATTCATTGTCACAGTATTTCAAGTGACAAAAGAACTCCTTACAAAAAAAAAAAAAAAATCAAATAACCCCATCCCAAATTATATCTGAAAACACCTGAACCACACTGTTCAAATTTGGATTGAATAAAGCAATAATTACCACAATCAAAACTAATTTCATAAGTACAGAATGATGTTCTGAGATATTCTGCCTACTGTAAGGCAGCTATGTAATGTAGCTGGGATGCATCTTTCCTAATATGGGAGAAAGACTAGAGAAGGATAGACCACTATAGTTTGACGAGATGGATTAGATAACAGCAAACTGTCTCACAGCCAAACCAGTTATAGAAGTCCACAGGGAAATTAATCCCAACTTACAACACACACAATTTAATACATGGATTATAGTTACCCAGTTATATCAGATTTCACCCATGCAGCCTCTTTTGAGCTGAAGTACAAAGGTGAAGAAAAAGGTGTCATGCAATTTTCCCATATACCTTTCACATAGAACCCAGAAAAAAAAGTGTTAACATCTCTAAATCAAATAGCTCTAAGCAATCATGTTTATTAGTGTATAGAAACACAAGTACTGTAGGCACAACGGATAAACTGACTAGCAAAAGCTCCTCAGAGTTTCAAGAAGCCAATAGGAAAACAATCCCACTCAAAATGATAATGTTGCAAAAACCACTAATGAAAAACTATTTTTATCATCACTCAAATTCAGAATTCTGAATGATGAGTTCTTATAGTGAAAACTGAAAATTTATACTTACGCTTTCAACTCAGCAAATCGCACAAGGATACGAGCATAGCTCTCATCTTGGCTATGCTTTTCTGCAGGTAGTGCAGTCACCGCCTGACTGTAACGACCAATGAGTCTATTCAGTAGGCTAACATCCACCTGAGGATTACCCTTTTTTTCTAGCCTAAGCAAAAAACACAGCCAATCTTCTGGATTATTTGTCGTCATCATTATTTGGTTAACAGTTCCAGAGTTATCTGACAGAAAAGTAAAAAAGGAGATTGATTAAAACTGCAAACATGAACAGAAGAAAACACTTTTATAAGCTTTCATGTAAAACAACTAGTGATGGTTTGGTTTTTTTGTTTGGGGTTTTTTTTTAGGTTTTTTTGTTTTGGGGGTTCTGTTGGTTTTGGGGGGCTTTTTTTTTTTTTTTTACACAAGATTAGAGCAACAGTTAACTAAAGAAACAAGAAGAGACTAAAAGTATTTTGTGGTCATTAATACTGAAGAAACACTAAACCTTAAATCCTTTCAGTTAATGGCTTTTTCACTCTTAGTCTACATTAAGATCAGTTGCATAAGTGACATACCTGTTGTATCAGCTGACATTTTAGTATAGTTAAGCTCATCTGTGATATTGTCTTCATTTCTGTATTTGTTTTTCAAGTCTCTAACTCTATTCATGATTGAAGCAATTTGTGGCAATCCTCTTTCACTTAGGTCCTCTTCCTCCATCTGCAGACACAAAGTTAAAAACCAGTGAAGTTACTGAAGAACCCTGCTGCAGCTCAGCTTAATTGGAATTACCCTGGGAAAGGCTCTCATATATATCTTGCAGATTGAGACTCAACCACATTACATAAGTACTCTATTAAGCCTTTGTCAATGTAGCTATACAAGTAAACTTAGCAGAAGCAAACGTAGATGATCAAAAAGAATCATACTTAACTGATCTGCCCAAATACTAGTCTATGCTTCACAGTAGCCCTTTCCAATAAGGTATATCCGATGTTTGAATAAAATGAGGATAGCATATGTTGCCTGAATAGCTGATTGTATTAAATCACATCCTGAATCCATAGATTAGGATGGCTAAGAGGCAGTCCTGCTCCTAGCCATACGCTCCCGCCACTTCTCCTGAATAAACAGCAATAGCACAGGCATTTGTCAGACTTCATGGTGACCTGACTCAAGGACAAATGCCAACAGAAAAGTAGGTAAAGGAGGGGGAAAGCTTTTCTTTTTGCTCAATATTTTTCCTGCTCTCTCAACTGCATCACCGTATAATGAGAAAGGAAAAGCAGGACAGCGACATGCTCCTTTCACATAACACCTGTAAGGCCGAGTTAGAGTGCCTTAGATGTGTCACCCTACACATACACATCCCTCAAAGGTAAACATTTTTCATATGAAAGAAAGCTTGAAGTTCTAACAATATTAACCTTTTCCATCACGGATATAACTTACAGTAGAAAGAATAAGTATCTTGTCTTGAAACTTACAACCCATCTTTTAGCATGACTAAATAATATCATGCCCATTTAGTAATGTAATACATGTATAATTGGAAAGTGAGATGTGGTCTAAAAAAATCAGTTCATTATACCTCAATTTTAACTTGTGCAAAGCATTTGACGCTGTCCCACACAACATCCTTGTCTCTAAATCAGAGACACATGGATTTGATGGATGGACCACTCGGTGGATAAGGCATTGGCTGGATGGTCACACTCAAAGAGTTGCCATCAACAGCTTCATGTCCAAGTGGAAACTGGTGACAAGTAGCATACCTCAGGGGTCAATATTGGGACCAGCGCTGTTTCACATCTTTGTCAGCAACACGGACAGTGGGATTGAGCACACCCTCAGCAAATTTGCCAACAACACCAAGGTGTACTGCGCAGTCAACGCACTGGAAGGAAGGGATGCCATCCAAAGGCACCTTGACAGACTTGAGAGGTGGGCCTGTGAGAACCTCATGAAGTTCAACAAGGCCAAGCACAAGGTCCTACAAATGGGTCAGAGCAATCCCAAGCACAAATACAGGCTGGGTAGAGAATGGATTAAAAGCAGCCCTGAGGAAAAGGACTTGGAAGCGTTGGTTGATGAGAAGCTCAACATGAGCCAACAATGTGCGCTTGCAGCCCAGAAAGCCAACCATATCCAGGACTGCATCCAAAGAAGTGTGGCCAGCAGGTCAAAGAAGGCAATTCTCTCCCTCTACTCCACTCTTGTGGGACCCCACCCAGACTACTGCATCCAGCTCTGGAGATCCCAATACAAGGACATGGACCTGCTGGAGTCCATAGGAGGGACATGAAGATGATCCGAGGGCTGAAGTACCTCTGCTGTGAAGACAGGCTGAGAGAGTTGGGATTGTTCAGCCTGGAAGAAGGCTCCAGGAAGAGTTTGTAGCAGCCTTCCAGTACCCAAAGAGGGCCTGCAAGAAAGCTGGAGAGGGACTTTTGACAAGGGCATGTAATGATAGGACAAGGGTTAATGGCTTTAAACTAAAAGATGTTAGATTTAGATTAGATCTAAGGAAGAAATTCTTCATTCTGATGGTGGTGAGGCACTGGAACAGGCTGCCTAAAGAAGCTGTGGCTGGCCCATCCCTCGGAAAGCT
>KL280234.1:44143-60119 GCA_000699545.1 Podiceps cristatus | reverse complement strand
AGCATTTTGTGAGCTATGTTTTTATTCCTAACTGCTGTTTTCTCTGTTAAGTTCCAGACAATTAAAAACAAATATTGTGGTTGCTATGCCAACAGTGCCTATTGATGCAACGTCCTTGTCTTCCTGTCTTGGATGCAGCATCCTTTGGTGACTCACCTAATTTCAACCAATAACTCTGCAGAACACATCAATTTGCTGCTACATGTCAATACTCTTCCCTGAGTACTCTTTCAACATCAACACTGCCACAAGAGGTTTTCACTGCTAGCGTTCTATAAACTAAACAAAACAGGTAGCTGGGTATTTATACAGTAATAAAAAATTCAAGGACTCGGGCAAAAAGCAATTATTTGACATTCTTCAGTTCTTCCAAATATATTGCATAAAGGAGGTCAAAACCAAAGTGGGAGGATGGAAACACTGTTTCTATCCTAAGGATTAGTAAATGCTTGGAAAACAGCTGTTCTTACACATTCCTCTTTCACATATTAATCTGAATGTTTCCCAAATTCTTTATTATCCTTTTAGCTACTTGGCTAATTTGCTATACTAATCTGAATGTTTCCCAAATTCTTTATTATCTTTTTAGCTACTTGGCTAATTTGCTATATATTGTCATTGGTCAGGTTCTGACATACCCTGCTACATACACATGCATGCACCTCCACGTATTTGTGGCTGCAGCACTTCCCACTGACCCCTCAAGGCGCTATTCCCCACACCACGGAGGGATTATACCATTGCTACCCAATTTCCCGAAGCCCGTGAGCTCTGCAGCTCTGGGGCCAGCTGGGTGCTGCATGTCACCACGAAATCAGAAGCTGCCGCTGCGCAGCAGCACTGCGAGACGCTGGGGGAAACGGAGTAAGGAAGAGATTAAGAAAGGATATAGTCTACACAGGCAGGGATGATATTTATCTGGGAGCCTGGCAACATCATGGCATAATTTACTTGCAGGTCAGATACAGACCTCGGTTTGCCCTTTCAGAAGTCACGGTATCTATCAGCTCACCCCCCGCAGTGCATCGTTCGAAAAGCAGAGACGGTTCATCTCAGGTGAAGATCACATGCCTTTAGCAGTCCAGTCTACAGTGTGGCAGGTATCATCCAACTCTGAACCAAGACTCAGTCAATTCCACCAAAACCTGTGGGAAGACTTCATCTACTTCTAATGAGATTTAAAGCAGACCTGTATTTGAGGTTTAACTATGTATGTTTGAGATTTTATTTGGGGAAACCTAAACTTTTGCAAGGTCAGGTTTTGCCACAAAGATATGCTTCCAGTGCCGCTTCTCTTCGAGGCAGGTGGTTTGCTGTGGCCTGTGCCCAGGGGAGGCTCGGTGCAGCGACCTGAGAGAGCTGGGGAAATGCACTTGCCACGGGGGGAGGGGGGGATGGGTATGTGTGTACAGAGGAAAGGAATGGAAGTACATTAAAGGATTCTGTATCACAGATAATCAAATGAACTTGTTCTGTCAGTACTCAACCAGGCAAATAATACCCATTAAAGTCAAAGGCACTTTTCCCATATGACAGGGAGACAGATGATAGGCCATTAAAGTATGGATCTGCAAATGCAGCCAGCCAAGATGGCTGAGGATGATCCATCTCTGGAATAAGTGGCAAGAGAAAGCACCTAAGAGGGAGGGCAATCCCCTCCCCAAAAGACAATGGCATTACCAAGAGAGGAATCAGCATAGTTTCTCTCTCTGCTTTCACCCAGCAGCTTTTGCAGATGAACTGGAGAAACGAAATGGTAAAAACTTCTGTAGAGAGACTGGGGGGTGGGCAGGGATTAAAACGGGGTGAGGGGATGTCCCTGAAGTGAGCTGGAGTCCTTATATACAAAGGTGAGCCATCTATGGGGCCCTTCCTCAGCCATGCCAAATCCAGCTCGCTGTGATGCAATAGCCATTAAAAATATTTCTGTCTTTGCCGGGTAATTGAATTGCTGTAGCTGTTTAATTACATAAAGGCAGTGGTTGACTGTTAAAGCGTGGCAGCTCCTTGTGAACAAATCAGCAGAGGAACAGAGTTCAACACAACATCACTGTATGATCTGCTGCAAAAAGGTGGCATGAAAAGACCACTTTTCTTCTCCACAGTGTTTATATCTTCTGATAGTACATGATAGCACTGAGGTCAAGGATGATGACCTTCTGGTCCCGTTGCATCCATTAACCCTTCCTGTGTAGAATTTAGCTATGCAGCCATATTTTCTGAAGCAATCCCGGAACACATACAAATTATTAAATCTCATGTTGGATTTTATTTTAGCTGACATTTAACTAAATTCTCAAAAATATTAACATCTGTATTACATCCTTCTCCAAATAATTTGATTTGCTACAGTTTTAATGAAATGTTTTGAGAGGTTCTGTGTATTGTTAACCCTATAGTGGCACCATTTGTGTTTCTTTTTAATATCAGACTTGCTTGGACAACTACCACATACTTTTTCACAACAGCATTGTACTTCTTGACACTTTTTATGCAGCATAGTGGTAGAGGTTCCAGTTACACATATTGGTGCAAAATTTTGTTCTTTAAACCTGCACAGACTAAGAAGTCCCAACAGGAAAGAGGAGAAACCCCTACTTACTTCGCAGGTTCTGGACGGGGAAAGAGCCGGTGCTGCTGGAAGCGGGCAGGGAACATTTCTGGCAGATGCACTCCTTCCCGTTAAAAGTTACCCGGTCACCCGCGGGGAAAGGCAGCCTACAACAGGGGAACAAAAGCAAACAGGTTACAGTCTCACGCCTTTATCAAAATGAAACATCTTTCCATAAAGGAAGTGATTATTACTCTGGTTTCTCTTTCTCTGCTTGTCCAGCTCTTATTTTCAGCCAGTTGGAGACTAAAGTATCAAAGGGACATATCAAACAGACAAACAGGCAAATGCAGATGTTACAGCTACTTGAAAAGAAAATGATGTCTAAAGATACAAAAACATGCTGAACACTCAAGTCCAAATCCTTGTGTATCTTAGAAGTGTAGTATCAGCAAGGGTTGATCACTAACAGGATCAGTTAAGAATGAAAATAAAAATGGCATTACAGGGAGTAAGTACAGGCAAATGCAGCTGCTTTTATGCTGTTAAAATGCTGCAGGAGAGTGATGACTTTTATACATTATAAAACCAGCACTTGTCCTCCCAACTTTGATCATATCAAAGTCCTCTTAATCTATCTTCTCAGAAGGCAAGTGTCGGTGAACTCTCATGGGAGAAAATCTATCCCAGTTATAAAACCCAAAGCGTCTACATTACTTATTTGCTCTACTCAACAACAGCTCTCCTCGCACTTAATTAAATCCTTCCTTTTTATCAATGTCCTTAAACCAGAAAGCTTTCCATCATGAGCTTTCTTCTCTGGGCACAGAAACTGCTGAGGTTTTTTCTCAAGAGGACCAGATGGACAAATCACTTCATAAGGCAGCAAAGGATGGTGAGGATTTAGAAACACATTTCGCTGCACCCAAAGCTTATGTCCAACTAAATCCCAAGTGAGCTATCAAAATATGGCTTAAGTGGGGCACAAACATAACACAGGCCTCCTGCCTCGTGGTGAAGTCCATCTGATCAGATTATTTCACTAACATTTCATTAAAACTCTGCATGACATACCTCCACAAATGCTATCAAATTCATACCAATTGAGAGGTGGTCTTCACGACAAAAGCTGCACAGCTTGCACATCCATTTTGGACCATAGACAGTATGTTAAAACTCATGGGGACACATGGAGTTCAAACATTGTTATGTCTTTGGTTATCTGATAATGAATTCTGCTTTTGACCATTTTTTTTCCTTCACCAATGACTTAATACTCCAAATACTTTCTTACTTACCTAAAGTTAAGGTAAGGAAAATATTTCATGGAACTAGCCTTTAAAATCACCTTGCTCTTTGACACAACTAAATGTTCCGTGTGTGATTCTGGTTCACACAGGTCCAACACCATGTTAGTACAGACCCAGAAGTCCTAAATTTCCACCTGTACAAGACAGGATTTTCTACCGTGAATTTTCCTCAATAACCTGCTCAGAAGACACCAGCCTCTAGTACAACAGACAGGATGTGATGGAGCCACACCGCTCCAGTGAGCGGCAAGTCTGTCTCATCTTGCAGCAATTCAGCAGCAGCAAACTCCTGTGTTATGTGTGTATAACATATAAAATGTTATATGTTATATAAATGTGTATAACATAAAAAACATATAAAATATGTTTTTAGGTCATAACTGTTATTCACAACGTATTTTACATCACTTAAAGTCACGGAGCCTTCTAATATAGGGAATAATAAAAAGGTTTCATGAACATCACAGAACAGTTGAGTTTGGAAAAAGACCTCTGGAGGTCACGTGGTCCAACCCAGAAGTTCATTCAAATGAACATACATACATCTGAATAAAAATCAGTAAATGTGACACACTTCTATATAGATAATAAAAACTAATGAGTAATTACCAAAAATTGTCTCAAAATGGAGTGATACAATTCAAATGCTGTCCTAGTTTTCTACTGCCAATTAATCATGTTTTCATTTTAACAAGATATTACAAAATCAAATCTAGAACTTAAGCACTACTGATGGACCTGGAAAGGCACAAGCCAAGAAATTTCAACTGTTCCAGAACTGAGACAAGAACTAGTAATCAGCCTCCTACCTGGTTTTAGGAAGACATCTCATCTTGATTTGATGATACCCATAGACTACTTATGACCACGGGTAATCTGCTTCAAATTAACCCCCCACAAAAATGGTAACCTGCTCCACAGATACAATCACACAAATACGCTGCCATACAACTACCCCAATAGCTTTCATTCTTATGCACAGTTGCATGCCCTGGGCAGGATATTACCATCAAGTATGTTTTGCCATAGTCTTTATGGGGACCGAGACTGGGACTCAGCTAATGACCCAACTGGATTCTCGAGAGATGTCTCAGTAGAATGGCAGGCTTTGCACCATTGATAATCCTCGAGATGGTGATGTACTGGAAGCCACAAACAATTCACTGCTCTGAAAAAGTACCGTGACTACTGAGCATTCTTGTATCTAGTACATTAGGAGCAGTAGTCAGCGGGGAGGTTAATATATTTTTTTGACTCAATGTTTTACCTAACAAAAATCTTGCTGAACTTCCAGCTGAACACAGATGCCCACCTCAAACAGATGCACCAAGCATCAAGTAAAGTAGAAGCAAGGATCAATCACTTTGAATTGGCTCCTCTATGTTAGGGAATAGACAATCTGAAAGAAAGTAAGTTAAAACTAGAAGAGGACAACTGTCCTATGGCACAAAGGCAGAGCCAGGAAGATGACACCCACAAAACATGGCAAAACTCACAGGCACCACAGCATGCCACAGAGCCTCACTGGGGGGGGAGGGCATGTGGGGGCTGGCTTTCCTACTCCTACATATCTTACTTGGTTTATTTTCTGAAAGTTTAGTAACTAAGCACTGTGCCCTTCCATTCAGAGGGGAGAGAGGAACAACTTCACTTCTCCATTAAGTTTTTCACACCTGCAAGATACCTCGCTCTATAAAAGCAGGGAAATTCTCCTTGGAAGTTGTCCGCCTGAAGATATAGGCAGACATTGCCTTCCCTCACTGGTCTTCCAAACCCGTAATTAAGTCTCAGCATTTGCTTCACTACTTTGTTCATTGGGAATTCAGAATTCATACACAACTCATTTGCCAGTATTTCTGTAACATCTGACCTCTCCCTTTCCCAAGCAGCCCTGCTCGAGGATTTCAATGCTGGTACGAGTGAAAGCACAACAGAAGGTGATAACAGTCAATTAACGAGGTTTCAGTTTCTGAGGTCTTTAACTTGTGAGCAGGACTATATATAGCATTGTAAGTTAAGAGCAGTGTATCTGCCTTTGAATATAATGACATCTCACAACCAGTCACCCACTGAACATTGCTAGGTACAGGTTTTAATTAGCTACTTATCCTTTTAAAAATATTCAGTGTGATTTTCACAGTTGGCTAATCTATTTTTAAAATGAGAATTAAGAGCATCTTTAAAGGAGCTCTCTGAAATGACTTGTAGGATTTTGATACATCTTCTGTGATTCACTTCCCAATTAATTTTGTTTTATCCACCTGCCTACAATTTTTGTAAACCTAGAAATGACCAGAGCTGACCAACAACATTATATTGTACAACATTAAACCACCGTAAACCTACTCCAGGGTAACCGTGTGCTGACACTGAAAGGCCTGGTGTCACCTGGTCCTGGTCTTGTCCTTCTCTGCATCATGCCTCAATTTATGCTGCTGTGGGCAAGGCATTCAAGCTTTCTGGGCCAGAAGAAAATATGCAATTTTTTCAGAGCAGACGGATGACCTTCTGTTCTTTAAGTTGCTGATCTGACTCTGTGGCTGAACAGTCAACTAAATTTGGTATGAGAAAATTAACAGAAGCATATGGTCAGGGTTGTGGAGAGAGCAAAGGTAGCAGTAGCAGACTGCAGTTACACTGGGTCAGGCATAATGTCAGACTGCAACCTGCAGGATCAAATTCTGCTCTAACTTGTACCTGGTACAATCACATCCCTCCAGGTTGCTCCACAGGGACAAATTTGACCCAGGGTGTTAATCCTGATGAGACAAAGTGGACATTACTTACTATCTACTGTCTACATGAATTTCCACAAGGGCAAATGCTAAGCCCTGCACCCAGGGAGGAATAACTCCACATACCAGTACACCTTGGGCATCAATCTGCTGGAAAGCATAGCAAGATGCATGGGTCCTGGTGGACACCATCTTGAACATGAGTCAGCACAGTGTCCCTGTGGCAAAGGCTAACTGCGTCCTGGGCTGCATTAGTATAGTCAGCAGGACCAGGGATGTGGTCCCCTCTGTTCATCATTGGAGAGACTGAATCTGGAGCAGCGTGTACCACTCTGGGCTCCTCAGGACAAGATTTGCTGGAGGGAGGCCAGTGGAGGTGGCTAGGTCCAGAGCTGGAGCACAGGACACATGGGCAGGGGCTAAAGGAGATGGGCTTGTTCAGCCTTAAAATGCTCAGGGGAGATATAACTGCTGTCTAAAACTACCCAATGACATGTATATGAAATTGGAGTCATGCTCTTCTCAAAGGTACAGAGTGAAATGACAAGAGGCAGCAGACATAAGCTGGAACATGGGAAATGTCAACTCAATCTAAGGAAAAAATATACCATAGGCGTGCTCAAATGCTGGAACAGGCTGTCCAGAGAGTCTGTGGGATTTCCATCCTTGGAAATATTTTAAATGAATGCTGTCAGCAACCTGCTCGAGCTGGACTTGCTTTGAGCCAGAGGCCGGACCACAGGACCCACACAGTACCTTTCCACCTTACATGACTCTAGGGCTATAGGTACGCTCCATATGTAAACCTGAAGAGCAGGACAGCAAGTCTCCTTTGTTCAGAAGCGCATATATTGATAAATATATATGCTTTAGAATCAAAATGCCAAGAACACTCAGTCTGATTCCAAAACTTTGGCCTCAACAACCAGATGAAGTCTGCTTCATGAGGTGCTTTAAGAAGTGACCAGTACTGCTTAAATAGGAACCAAATCCTTTCAAAATTCAGCAGCACTAAAAAAGGTGGGCAATTAAAATGTTTTAGCATATTCGAAAAGCTATGTTTCAGAAAAAAATGAATTTCAACTTCTGATTTTCAGTATTATCTTAATTTCTTTTCACACAAAAGCTTTCAGCTTCTTTCAGAAATAGCAGTTATATGTAGGACTATAAAACCCTTTGTTAAAAAACAAAACAAAACAAAACAGTTTTCCATTTTCTGAATTTTTATATTCAACTGCTTGGTCACAGTGAATTACCTTCTTGAAGGTAACAGAAATACAAATGGATTCAGAGAAGTTTTAGATCTAGGTTTGGCACAAAACTTCTTGAAGAATATGTAACTGCCTCTTGCCCCTCCACACATTATTCACCTCTACATGGTACATATTCAACTTCTGTCAATATGCTGTTTCAAGAGAAAACATCCTAAACTCAGACAAAACATAGAACTTGGACATCCAAATTCTGTAAAACAAACACCAATCTGTTTGGTTATTATCCCAGAACATATGTGTTAATCTAGCTCTCTGCTAAGACTCAAATTGCCCTTCTCTCTTAATCATTTACATGTCACAAAAAGCTATATTTTTCCATCTTTTAATTCCAGGAATACTGAAATTAAAGGGATAATGATTATATACATTCCTCCAACTGGGTGAATAAACAATGCCCCCTAACTTTACCAATTATATTAACCCATAAAACCAAACCCCAGATTTTTGATACCCTATGTGCACACAGCACATCAGTAACACTGAAATCAAATATAGAGCTTATGTATATAGTACAATCTTATTCAGAACACACATCTTACGTACGCATGGTCTGCATAGATGTATTAATACATCTATATAACTTATTATCACACTAAGACTTCTACTGAAAATTCCACTTGCAAAAGTATTATTACAGATACGATTACCCATTGCTTTTTCAAGACGCAATTTCATGCCTGTTCCCATCCTGCAGAAGATACTCCTGGGAGCCATACGGTCCTGTCTCTGACAGCCATACAAAAGCTGTGTGCACAATTTTAATAAAACTGAGCTTCTACTGATACAGGCAGCCTTACTTTTCTCCCTATCTCACGTTTACAAACACATGAACCTTCTGGAGGAAATGTCTTTGACAGTCCTCTGCAGGGCACAGCAGTTTCATTCCAATTAATGAAACTGAAAGAATAAGATTGTTCACCCACTTCCTGTGAATTCAGAGCAAGCAGTTGATCTGTAACATTTTTTGAATCTATGTTGTTATTCTTCCACTTACCCGTAATTTTAGGCATTATCGTCATGAAACACAACAGTAGGAAACAAGTTTCACTGGACTATGAACAGCACTGGAAGAAGAAACGACTAAGCCCTTCATCTTTATGTCAGTGGAGCAAATGCTCAATAAAAACCTGAATTGGTTTAAGAGCCAACTGGCCAACGCAAGATAGAAAGAAACAATCACATAGGACAGTATGTTATATCGTTCTTTTAATACTCACTTTTTCTCTGAATACCAATACATTTTTTCCCACACTTTGACCTGTGGCAGCCCTGGGCAATAGCATCTGAATCCCACGGGATGCCCCGGGATGAGCTGGGTTTCCACAGACAGCCTTTTTCACAGAGGAGGGCAGCAGCTTAGGAACCCAGTGCAGAGGGCACCAGGGAGCCCAGCTCTTTCTGCGACAGTGGGCCGTGTGGCATTCAAAAGTAGTAATATCAGGAGCTCCAGAAAATGACTGGGCTTGCGTTGCTGTCTTTTTCCCACTGTTCTAGCTATCTGTATGCACATTAGAGCTGCTCACTGATTTTATCATCTGAAGCAATATACACTTCCCACCAGTTTCTATTCAAATCTTATCTTCTCTGAAAATAGAAAAAAAGGAGTTGCTGGTGTCACTGGTTTACTATGTTCCTACTCAATGTAGGAACAGTTTAAAAGTGTTACTTCAGCAGCTACAGAAATACAGAAGTGCCCATTTAAAGAGCCTAACGATCCTGCAACATTCTGGAGACCCGTGTCATGAGTGCAAAGTGCCTTCTTTTTTTTCCTGCTGAAGTTGGTAAGAGCCATGCTTGGTTTCCACGAGAGCAGGATCAGCCCCACTGTCAGGCAGCCATCACCTCTCAAGTTCACACCATTCTGGAAATCAGACTTCTAACAGAGCACCCACATTGAAGTCCAGCTGTAAAAGGCAATGTCAGATGCAGTTTGCCTGATCAGCCAACTGCCTCAGACAGCATGCTTTTGGCCCATTATTAAAGGTTTCTGCCCATCTGTAAGAAATGAGGACACAAGTGGTACTCCTGACTCTTCCCACCTAAGAAAATGCCATGGTAGAGTGCTTGACAATCCTGTACCTCAAATCAAATGGCTCTATTTTTTTGCTTTTTAATAATTATGTTTTTAAAACAAACAAAACAGTTCTTTTATTGTGCTTAAACCACACGTATTTACAGTCTACACACCTTATTTTTACTGACAATATCACTCAATATAATAAACGCTGATGAAGTTTAGATGGGACACTTCCCCCCCAAAAAAATAAATTACGTCTAGCTTGTAAAAACTGGGGTAATTGAAGCAATGATGATTTAAAGCAGTTGAGGACCTAGTCCAGTTTTTTTTTTTTTACTATAAACAGATGATAGGATTCTTCTGTTGCTCTGCGCCACAAGTCAGTGTTACAACCCCCCTGGGAGACACTAATTCTGCTAGTCAGCAGGGCATTAGCTGGCTCTGATGAGGACAACATAAATTTGTATGTCCTTCTAGGGAAAGCAATGGAAGCAGATCCATGTCTTTGTACTGAAGTTTTAGCAGCAATTAGAAACTTCAACAGTAAACCAGCTTTTAATCCATCTATTTAGTTATACAGAAGGAAACATCTCTGATTTTTGTTTTTTATATGAAATACTGTTGTATCAGGAATTTCATTTTTAAAAGCTTTAGCACGTCCTCAATACACATGACATTTGTAGCATGTTCTAGTGAGTATTTTAACTGTATTGCAATTCAGCTCACCTAAACTGATAGGTACTTAAGAATAAATAGTTTAGTCATCCAAAAAAATATTCCAAATTTCCAGGGAGAGAAGACAAATTGTATCACCAAGCTCCAAACTATCACACAATCACAGAATAGTTTGGGTTGGAAGGGACCTTCAAAGCCCATCTAGTCCAACCCCCTGCAGTGAGCAGGGACACCGTTACCCAGATCAGGTTGCTCAGAGCCCCGTCCAACCTGGGCTTGAATGTTTCCAGGGATGGGGCTTCCACCACCTCTCTGGGCAACCCGTTCCAGTGCTTCATCCCCTTCATCATAATAAATTTCTTCCTTATATCTAGTCTGAAGGATTGACCAAGTACAGCAGGAGGTTAGTATATCCAACAGCCTGACTGAAACCTAGGTGAGGTACCGAGCTGCTAAGTACAGTAACGCACTGCCCCAGAATGGTGTGGCTGAGGATGTAAGCACATTTAGCAGGAAAACTGTATCAACTAGATTTTATTTTTTCTCTTAATTGAAGAAGTACCTCACTGTACATAATGTACTACTGCTAAGAAAGAAGGTACCAAGAATTATCTGTGCTCATCTGCATAAAAGCTCTAATACTGACAGGTTGCAGGCCAAGAGCATGTACAGCTAGTAGTGAACTCATGAGATTAGCCAACTAAATAATTTTTCCTCCTATTTAAAAAACCCTAAAAAAACAAAAAAAAACCAAAACCAAGACAAACCACATAGCAAAACCTGGATAGAATTTAATGTAATAAATAAATCCTTGTCAGTCTCAGAGTTTTCCCTTTAACATGACTATTTAATTATTCCTGAAATTGATATATTAAATAAAGATCCTGCCATGAACCACAGCTGTTCTGGAATCTGAAGTCCTGCTTCTGCATCAGCACAGGAGGACATCTGAGCTCGGCAGCCCTACGAGCTGGGCAGACTTGGCTGGCAGATGGCCACAGTGACATGGACACGCTGGTTTGGGACTGCATAGTCACCTGAATGCGGCACCAGCACATACAGCATCTACCATGCGGTGCATCGGTGCCTCATTGTGCTTTACCTCTGCACATGGGGTTACTTCTCTCGTACTGCTAAAGGCTCAAGTGCAGCCAGTTACAGCATTTCCGTTCGCTCCAAACTGCTCTAACAGTGCATTTCCTGAAGGTCAGGTGGACTTAAAAGTTCCTCCCTAAAGTCTTCAACATAGTTGTTTGTGCTGTTTCCACAGAAGATGATTAAATGCAGGACATCAACCACTTGTACTGCAGAGCCTGCACATACCCCCACCAACACCTGGTCACAGCGTTGCACGTACCCACGTGGGAAATGATCCTACTGAACTACACCGGGCTGTGGCAGGGGGAAATCTTGTGTGCTGTGTCACTTGTCACCTCCACGGCGGCTGGAGACCCTCGGTGAAATCCAGCACATACGTAAGTGTGTGTGAGTCCAGGACCCTTCTGTCCTATTTTAAATGACTATTGTAATTTCTGGGAAGCAGCACTGTGAAACTTCGGTTTAAGTCTATTAATATGGTATCTACTTGGCTCACCAAAGACTCAGTTACTGGCATTTGAATCTTTTGTAATTTCAGTCAACAAAAGACAAAATAGCAGACATCAGAGAAATAAAGCAACATTTGGGGCTAAAGGTCTGAATGTAGAGGTAGTGGCAGTTTCTCAAGTACTTTGAAAGCCTCACACATAAGATACCATGAAACAGAAAAAGCATTTGAAAAAAAACAAGGCACTCACAATTTGCATTTAAAAAAAACAAACAAACACAAAACCAACAATAAAACCAACCTGCTACTTTTTAAGGACTGGATAATAGAAGACAGGCTTTCCCCCCCGCGCCCCCCCCCATCTATAGGCTGTAAGTAAGACGCCTGGCATTTGTCTTTCAAACTCTACTTTTTAAATGAAATACAACTTCATGTAGAACACATACCTGCAGACAGCACACACAAAACAGTCTGGGTGATAGGTTTTGCCCAGTGCTGAGACCACTTCTCCCTCAATGAATTCATCACAACTGAAGCACCGTGTGCCATAGAGTCTCTGGTAGTCCAAAGAACAGATGTAGTCTCCCTGTCTCACAAAAAATCCTCCTTGAGCCAGGTCACATCCACAAGCTGCAGGAAGAGAAAAGGCAGACTCAGAAGGCTGAAAAAGGAAAACTCACTCTCTGAGACGATGCTGATTTTTCAACTATGATCAGTATGGTTCCTAGTGGAGTATTTAAGCACTTCAATGATCACAGAACTGTTGTGATGGCTTATGATCACAGAACTGTTGTGCATCTGCAGAACACTACTTTTATAGTAAATTACATCAGTGATGTACCTTGCACACTAATAGTCTGGATTTACTCCATGTAAAAATATTAGCCTCAGTTTACACTCTTTAGGAGCTGAGTTCAGGGCTAGCATATACAATACCCAACATTTTATCAAAGATTAAAGGAAATGCATAAAGGATATAAACCTTCAAAAGCACCAATGTTACAAAGAAACATCTCTGCTAGATTACTCTACAATTGCCTGATACTCCTCCTGGACACAAAAGTGGTAAAAAAACTAAATACTGCTCCCTCTAAACACGGGGTCTGATGCACATGGCAACTGCTCTGAACTTCCACAGCAGTTTGCAAGACCCTTTTTTAAAATCAAATCTTATGTTTACCTGATAAACATCACATGCCAAGCATAAATTTGAGAGATTTCCAGAACCATCCACTCCTGGTAAAAGTAGTTTTTAATCCTATCTGTCAATTTATATTTTATTTTAAATCCACAGGAAAGGGTCAAAGTTGATTAACCCACAGCTTGTAAGAGTTTTCAGGGGCTCCCTCCATTGCACCAGGGATGGAGCTGGGCTGGCATTTTGAGATTACGTAAAATGGGAGAGAGACAACAGTCTGGCTGAAGTCATAGAGAAGTAGACAGAGATGAAGAAGATGATCCTCATCCGTATTGAGCAAGATCTTTGAAAACAGATTTGACTTGATTTATAAGGGGAACTAGAATTCAAAACGGTGATTCTGCTGCTGTGCCGACTACTACTTTACTCTAAGTCACAGCATCACACTTGTTACTACGTACTTCTGCTCCTCGGGATGTGCCTGTAGAGAAGCGCTTCCAGCAGCAAACAGTGCTAACAACTAAGCGAGGCTGAACAGACGACCGCGGCAGTGTCGCTACGCGCATGCAGCACGCAGAAGAAGAGGGGGAATGTTGCTTACCAAATTTGGGTTGCGTGTACAAAACACTGCAGAGCTACTCAGTGCCTTGTTCCCAAAATAGCAGAGGTACCTAAACATCCAAAGTTCAAGACTGGGATTTCTGCTTAGGTACCTGAGAGTCCACAGGCACTTTGGTTTTTAAATGTAAAGCCTCCCAATTCACACCAAAGCCTGTTTGCAATACCAAACTCAGTCATCTTGCATCTAAACTGTGCGAAACGAGTCTCCAGTAGGCATGCTCAAGGCACAAAATAAACCACGCTCACAGTATAGAAACCCCTAGAAAGCATAAGATCCTGCCACGTTCATCACCTGCCTTTTTTATCTTTCTTAGTAGCGAGAGAGTCCACAGCTCAGGAGGCCTAGGCTCAAGGCCCTCTTTAAACCCTGAGTGGGCATTTAAATCCTGATCTCTCTCCCTAGAGATGGCCCCAACCACTAAAGACAGAAGATAACAATCATGCTGAAACTGATTTAGTGTATGACCAAGAACTATGAACCACAGGTTAACTGACCTTTCTTATAAATCAAAATATCTCCAATTACATTGCATTTGCCATGGACAACTATGGGTTAGATGATTTATCTTGCAATACACTGTTCATGTGCTTTATCACACAGGCTTAACACATTTGCTTTAACATTTTTCTTTCTCACCCTTCCACTGATTTTCAGTAAGGACATGCTTTTTGAGCAGACTCTTTAAAAATACAGCACAACTTGCTAAATATTATGCGTTTCTTTTCATCTATATATTTCACATAAAACACAAACCAACTATGGATTTAAGATAAGGCTGAGCAGCACACTGCCCTGATGCTTATGATGTTCTAGAGCAGTTTTAAATTGTACCATGCAGTGTTTAAACTTGCCAAGCGGATCACAAGAGAAAAACATGAAAGGACATAATTAGTTTTTTTAAGTGAGCAGGGAGAGTTTAATTCCCGCTATAATATTTCTTTATGCCAGCAGTGGCACATCTTACTGCAGTGCACCTCAACAAAGCCACCAAGAACCACTTTGAGCTACAGGGCAGGCACCAACCTATGCATTTCAGTCTGTGCCATCCAAGAGAGACTTGAAGCTGGGCTTCCATAACAAGGGGAAGATGAGGAGTTGGTAGTGTACCCCATTAATTATCTGCCACTGCTCTGTTGTGCACTCTTGCCACTACTCACCTGCTAAAACAAGCCGTAAGCATAAGCAAATCCATGTTTTTTACTGCTGATGTGGGTCCTTAAGGGAGGTCATGCAGGCCCTGTCTCACTGCTGCTAACAGGGCCCTAGGGCTGAGGTCTGGAGTAGATGGGGTTGGTGGCAGCCTTCTCTCAGGCATTTGATGAGAACCTGCCTCATCCTGAATGTATTTGCCTTTCTCTCTGCTGTCACCAAGGTTAAAACTACTATGGCTCATTGCGTATTACTCCAAAGCAGTTTGCACTAATGCACCTAATCTGGGCTTCTCAGGAAACCCTTCAGTTAAACATGTTCACCCAAAGAGAGACAGAAAACCAAATTTATTTCAAAATAAAAGCTGAGCTTGGCATCCTCTAACCTGCCCCCCTTCTGCATTGCCATCCCTTCAGCCTCCCTGTTTGCAAAGAGCAGCTGAATTCAGGAAGGGAGAACTCGAATTGCTCCATGTTCATTTGAACAGCAGAATGAAGATTAAGAACTGTTTTCTACCTAACTTGTTCTAATACCTGTTACTGTACTTTCCAATTACTATTAACAACCAGACAGTCATACTAGGTGCACTGCAAGTGAACTGCACGCCAAAGTAATGGGTTCTTATAGTGGCTTTCGCTACACACCACACTAGGGTGACATTCACACAAAAAATGCAAGAAACAAACTGGACCATGAGAAGGAAAAACAACTTACCAACATACTGTCTCCACAATACAGTCAATGATTTCATTCCTACAAAGAGCTATTTCAAAATACATGACTTTCAAGATAAACAAAGTGCTGTAAATCTCACCTACTTGTAGCTCTAGAGCAATAGATAAGATAGAAAACAATTAACAGGGTAAGACTGTAACTAGGTAATTGGACCAAGGGGGAGATGACAGGGTTTGTGAAGGAGGAGGAAGCACAGCCCCAAGGCAGGCTATTAGTACAGCTGA
>KL280234.1:8951-44112 GCA_000699545.1 Podiceps cristatus | reverse complement strand
AGCAGGAATAAGGTGCTTCCTACAACAAAGCAGACCCATGGCAGTGAAGCATGCTGATGACCCAAGGCCCATAGGCACCATCGGTGAAGAGGAGGGGCCGGATAAAAGCGGAGCTGGATACCTTGAGGTGTGGAGAAAGGATTTACTTTAAATGAACAAGGTGAAACATCTTCCATTCAAGCACAACAGCAACAACAAAAAATCCCTTCTGAGCGGCAGGAGGAAATAAAGACTTGCAAATACTGGCAATCACAGGGCAAGTACGAGTCATTAATGTTTTGAAGTAATAAATAAGGATGCACTGGGGCCAAGCAGGTCCCGCAGAGCTGGCGAGTACTAAAGACAGTACGGCTTGTGAGCATACAGGGTATATCTTGCAAAAGACTGATTCACAGAGAGCAGAGCTATCAGGATGACCTAAAGAATGAAAGGTTATTTTAAGAGATAAGCAGAACACAGTTTCTTTAGCCTAATAATAATAAAAATAAATCTTAGGGAACAACTAATATCTCAACATGCAAATGAAGTTTAAACAGAGCAAGTTAAAGAAAAGTCAAAGAGCTATTTAAACCTGATAAGAATGTTGTCACAAGAACAAGTGAGGAAACTTGAATAAATGGAAGCTGCAAATTAATACAAGTGCTTCTAACCATCACGGGAAAGAGGTTGTGCAACAGTATCCCTGTAAGAAGGAAAAAAGATGGAAAAAAAGGCCTCAGATCTCTATACCTTCAGATTGAAGTCTGAGCAATATTTAAAAGGGATCATGAGATATGGCTAAAATATTAGCTTAAAGAGACCATTTTTTAAAGAATAATGAGAGAGAGATCACAGAACCATGAAAAGTATCAAGTGTGAAACAAGTTTTGATTAGAAAAAAAATGGGGTTTTAAAAAATTTTTTAGGGTTTGAGTACCTTAAACCCAATATCATCTATAAAATATAAATATCAACATCCAAAAGTACAGTTCTTCTGTTTAATGCTTCTGCTTAATTAAGCAGATGCACCTGTCATACTACATAAAACCATCACTTAGCAAACATTACAATACAACAAATACCTAACAGTTCTATTCAACTGTCCTTTAATTTTACAGTTACAGAAAAAGGATGGCAAGTACAGAAAGCAGCTCTTTCTTCTTCATGGAAAGTCCCACTTTCTGTGTAATACACTAGTAGAAATCAACTGACACATAAATAACATATAGTACAAATTTACTTGGAACCAATCAGATTCATAACAAATTGAATTGAGACTAGTGGCCAACATGCTTATTCTTTTTCGGACATGTGCTAAACTCTTCCACTCATCTCCCAATGAACGTCAGTATGACTACTGATTCAGTCTAGCGCAAGAACATTTTTATGGCACAGGACTGTAATTTTCTTGAATATTTCTTTTATAAAGCCAGACATTTCTATGTCAATAAAAACATGATTTGCAAAGATTTTAGCTGAAGCAACCTTACATGTGCCATACTAAAGAAAAATATTTTTTTCATTACAGCTTTTAAGCGAAAACATTAGGTACATTGTAAAGTATTTCTTCAAAGAAAAAAGCTGCGTCAAAAAGATTTCAAACAGGCTTAGCCATCACACAAGTTTTCATCCATATCTGTGATACAGGTTTTTAGTGGTTTGGCATTCCAATAGGCTTCAAAAATCATTTGTATCAGATGCCACATTTGGCCCCTTAATCTCAATTCTTCCCAATGGCTATTAGTTCTTCCAGACATCCCTCCAAACTGATTAGCTATAAGCAAAAATCCCAAGAGAGCGAGCCCATTAATGCATATTTTTTTTTTTTTTTTTGGCACAGAAAAGTGAGCAGGGTGGGCTTTTGGCCCTTTCTTTCCGTCTCATTTTTTGCATACTCCCACCAGAGAGACCACATACCTGAGTTCACAGAGGTGCTACCCTCTGCGGAGTCCTTATATTTATTCATGAATGAAGAAAAATCTAGCTCATGAGTGAATCTGGGGCACAGGAGGGAGTCTCTGTGGTTATACCCTCCCTCTTACCCACCAACTCTGCAGGCTGGGGGAAGTCACAGCTTTTCCACAAGCCAAATACTCCTCCCCTGCTCTTCACACATCACTCCACCACCAGTCACAACCCAAAACCCTTATGTGCTCCCATACTCTTTGAACCATCTGATATGATTTAACTCAACACCCAGCTGAACAGAAGAGAACTCAGAGATTCCAGTTGAATATTGGCTTGGATATTAAAACAGTCCCAATTTCAAGCTGAGAAGAGTAGCTCTGAACGTAGACTCACTAGCCATCCCTCAGGCAAGATGCTGTCCCCCCTTGCCTCCTTCTTACATGGAGAGAAGACACTGCTCAGCTGAGATGATCCTACCCACCTGCAGAGATGAGCAATCAGGGAAAGGAAAGTTGGAGGAAGTCTAGGGAGCACAGTTGAAGGTAACTGCTAGATCTTACTCTTCCAGGATAGGAAATCAGCGTTATGTCACAGATGCACTCCTACCCAACACTTGTCATCCAAAATGAGTATCTGGAGGTAGGGTTACTTAAAACCTAGAAATAGTTTCTAACCATTACTGATGTTCATCTTAATGAAACAAGAAAAACACTGCAAACATAGCACTTATGATAATGAAGAGACTAACACTAAGTAACTCAGCTGCCTTGTCTTGGCATTACCCCGCATACCAAGGCAATGCTCTACCATGAGGAGTTATGAGCTGTAGGAGTAATTTTTAAGTAGTGAATAAATAAGTGTTTGTCTCCTCTTATGGTATTTGGCAGCAAGCCAGCACCTGGACACGCTGTGGGACTTGAGATGGAAGACATCCACACCACTTCTGAGGAGGGTACTTCAGGATGGCTCCTCTGACAACTCAGTAATTCCACTCATTTAGATGGTTTGCAGTTACCCGGCACCGAAATACCTTGTAGAGATCTGAGGCGTTCCTCTACTTGCTTAGAAGCAGGCTACCTTTTTCCCCAGCCCGGTGTCTGTAACAGCACCTGGAGCACTGCCACTTATGCTGTGATTTCACAGTCAATCTAACTCCATAATTCTTTATTGCCTAAAGCCTCTAAAAATAAATAGCAGCAATAGCAAATAATTAATGCACTTTAGCATGTTGCTAGCCTGCTTTTGTATGTCATCAGTATTCCATTTGCACTATATGAATATAAAATGCATCTCTATTTTCCTTGCTGGCAAACGAGTTTACTGAAAGTAGATTAATTTTCTGGCTGAGTGCTGGGCCTGAAAATCATCTGTGTACTGAAAGGCTCAGAGGATGCCATGTTTGCTGTGCACTACAGCAGGCTGTAACAGTAAAATGCACTGGTTTTCTCGTCATCCAAACAGTGCCCTTTTGCTTTCACCCTGCCAGAAAATCAAGTGTTTTGCTTATCAACCTGCAACTGCATGTAAGAAGTCTATTTTTTTTCTCCCATTTGTTGCCTGAGGCAAGCAACCAAGCATGAATCCAACACAGGAGAGGCAGAGTCCCCGAAAATAAAAGAAGGAACAAAGATTCATAAGGTTGTTACAGAGAAAACAGGGAGAAAAAAAAAAAGATCTCCTTGCCCAGAGCTAAATAAAAGTTTTCTTCCTCAGCACTGTGGCTTTATGTCCATTTCTAATACTTTCCTCCATCTCAGAGATGGATCCCAGTGGCTGCCTGAGATCCCACGAATGACACGTAGTATGCTGCTGACTAATCCTCCTAAATTGCATATCTTTATACACCATCGATGGGGTCTGGGAGCTCATTCTCCAAAAGCCCATGATTATATCTGGAACATTTCTCCTGGCCACTATGCCCATGAGAAGCAACAGCAACCATCTGGTAAACTCCCACTGCTACAGCTTTGACTTAACCTCAAACTGACCTGTAATTACTTTAACGCAGTCTAAGCCCGTTTCCAGAAATGTGATGCTCCTTCTGTTGTGTGCTCTGGTACAGATGAGTCCAGGTAAGCTTTTCATGAAGGTTTTGGGGAAGTCATCCCCAGCTGGAAGTTTGCTGGTCATGCAAAGTCTGCATGGGAATATCATCTCACTTGCCCTCTTGGACAATTCACACCTGAGCGTTCTGTCTACAGGTGAGGCAGCAGCAAGACAAAAGGAACCTCGGGATGGTATATAACCCATATAATCCAGTCCCACTTCCTAGGCAGGAGTGACCATATCTAAGACTTTCCAAGCAGATGTCTGTGAAAACATGAATACTCAAGCCTGTCAGTCACCAGCTGCATTTTAGCTATAATATCTGAAACACCAGCTATTAATCTCAAGGACTGGAATCTCACCTCATTTTGTTACAGTCCTGGGTAAACCAAAATAGGAGTATGCAGTACCAAAGAAGTCTGGGGCAGGCGCGCGGGCCCCTTCCCCAGCTCCCAACCAGGAACGGCAGGAAGGCAGACAGTTCTGCTGGAGGAAAACCAGAACAACTTTCTGGAGTGGGTAAGATACAGAGAACTGTGAGCTATATCTTATCCATCTTACAACACTTCACCAGGCATGTGTAGCACTAATAAAGCTATAAAGGATACAGTGTACAGCACATCTGCACCAGCTCTCGGGCTAGACTGGCCATGATACCCATAAATTAATTTGTGACATACACACTTCAGTGCAAGAAAACCCTCAGAGATTCAGAATGCTCTTGTGAGACTAAAAAAACATTAATGACTCAAGTGTACTAATTAAAATGAAGGAGAGTTTGGAGAGTTTCCTGTGCACTATGTAACTTGACTCCTATAATTTATGGGAACAACATATCTAGTAATTTTTGCATTTCCATTTTCCATTCCCCTCCTGGAAAGCAAAATTTCCCAATAGCTTAAAGAGAGTGTTACTGCCCTATAAATGCTCTCCCGTAGCGTTAAGGGTGAGATAGAGCATGTACATGGCTACTCCAAGCTACCGAAACAACCCCCAGGAAAAAAGGGAAAAAATGTCTGGTTTGTATTGATTTATTATTTTAAGGAATCAATCTGGTTATTTTTAATTTACAAGCATGCTAAAGAGAGTTAAGAAACAGAGTAATATGCTTTAATCCATTTCGAACCTAATTGCATCTTAAGTGTTTGACAAAATACTGCTGTCATTTGCCAGACTAATTAAAACACTTTGCCTTTTTTTTAAAAAAAAACGTGTAAAGCAAAAACATTAAATATTTTCTGATTTTTCATAACGATGCTTTGGGTGCCAGTTACAGGTTTGCAAATTAAGTGCTTGCTCTGACTATGCACAGATATGGCAGATGGTCTTGTGTTAATGAGTCGCAGAAAGCAGGAGGTGGAACAACACCACTGTGGCAGTGATGAATTTTATGCAAGAACTCTCTCTAGGTCTCCGAGCAGGCTTCACATCACAGTAGCGCATCGAAACGCCTAGTAACTACTCCAGAATGGTGGCTGTATCCCTGCTGTATCCCTGTGTGAAAGAGCATGATACAAAGTCCCTCTCCATAAAGGCATCCTTGCACTGACATTTTTTGCATGGGAAAAAACTTTGAGAACTTAAGTAATTCAAAAGAATCACAGGCTCTTCATGGGCGTGACATTATCTAATGTGGGCTGTAATTATGTATGCTCAAAATTGCTTTATTTGAATAGTATCTTTACTGCCTGCAAAGCTTATGTTACCATCCAAAACTTTATTTAATGAACATCAAGCATAATTTTTAAATGCATTCAGCTTTGTCCCGGTTCTACTTTGACTTCAACTAGGATGAGTTGTACTACTCTCCATCTGTTTGGCATCTTGGTCTAAATCTACCTCCGCATTTCCAGTATGGTTAAGCACCTCTCCAAGGTAGCTCTTCCCCGTGAGGAATCAGCCCTCCGCAATGCAAACGTCTTCTGCACGTGGCTGTATCTGTAGTTTAGATCGTCCCCCATAAGTTTCAGCAACTATTTCTTTGAAAACCCTATTCATGTTTTTCATTAGCACTTAACTTTCTAGCATAACTGCTCAGTCTTTGGACTAGAAGGATAAGTAAGGAAAAAAGCAAGGCAATGAAAAGACTAAAGAAACTGGCATTTGTCTATTAGTAAGAAATCAAAGCAAGGGTATTCCATAATCGCCTGAGTATAAAGACTAGAGTCAGCATGTACAGCTTTACTATGTCCTAAAAACCAAAAATCCCTGAAATTTTGTCTTTAAATGAAATAAATCAAGTTGGAAACCAGAACTAACAGAAGCGTGGCTTCCTGTGGTGGATAGTTAGCTAACCTTTATTGAAATGTTAGGAAGATATTCCTTCACCAGTACTCATAACTGTGATTCCTCCCCTGTCCCCCTGTCACCACCATTTACTAATATTATGTAAATTCATGAAAGATACTCTTTAAAAAAAAAAGTCCTCTGACCGGATGAAATATATGCCATGAAATAAAGGTTTTGCTAAAGTGCTGATGTGATTGTTATACAACCAAGACATGAGGGGTTGCCGAAAGTTCTTCATGAATCTAAAGAAAGGTTGCAAGTAACAAGGCTGTAATCAAAACAGCAGAAAAAATAACAATTTGTAATTATGAGAGTTCACTGATTAAATTTTTTTCATGCTTTAATTACTGAGTTGCTTTTAGAAAGTTAATGGACAATGATTTTTAAAGTTTATATTTAAAAATCTCAAAATCACAACATAAAACCATTAGCCATTGCATTATGTCACTTTTGCACGGGCAAAAGTTTTGTAAGAGTCATTACTATTATTGTTATCATTATTCCAAGGAAATAAAATATTAATCTAACACAACATCGCTAAGTCAGCCCCAAACACAGCACACTGTCCAGGTGAGACTCTGAATTAGTTTTTTGCATTATACTGACTTAATATGATCTGGGACTGCAAACAGCTAATGGACGTGGGAAGTGAGGGGCACGTTGCTGAGAGCGCCTGATGAACGAGTGCCCCTACGCTGCATCCCCCTAAGATACCACACGTTCCATCAACTGCTTCTGCTTGGCCAAAAGTTGGGATGCAGAAAGCTAAACTAGTGAGCTTCCCCTAAATGACTCCCATTCTGAAACGTGAAACTCCGTACCTATGTCCAAACGCAAGTCCCTCAGATTACACAGCTTAGCTTCTAATGTATTTATATCCTACCAGGTGCATTTGATTTAATAAGCAAATCACTCAATTACCAACTTACTTGATGTTTTTAACCTTTTCACCAAATACTCTGTGTTAGCCCTTCCCGTTAACATGGCTTCACACTAAATGATATAACTCCAGGTTGTGTTGTACAAAATGTTACAGGAGCGATACATCCAGCCCAGGGCTTTTTCACAATTCCCGGGAAACTGCAGTGCCACAAGAATCTGAAATGCTGACCCGCAGAAACACACACCCAACTCTACCTGAAGATGTGATATGTGCTAACAGGTTAATTAAACAAATAGATAAAAATTCATGGGGGAAAATGTATACTTGAAACTGCTAGCCGTGCCAGCATGGAGGACTGCACGTGCTGCATCCGTAGCAAGGCAGCAATCCAGGGAATTTTAATTAGGGATAAAACAAGACAGACACGTACATAGCAAAGCTGCTACAGCACAATGGTCATGTTTTTCCATCTGTGGCTTGGATTACAAGCTTTCTTCTTTTCAGCAAGACCAAACCAGTAAAGGTTAACTAAGTTATGGTCATACGAGTAATCTTGCACAAAGAACAGCTTTTTGCAGGACTGCATGGATCTTTCCCATTTAACTCGGGTGGGTGCTGCAGGATTTTTACAGGCAAATAGATATGCAAAGATACTAGGGGCTGTCCATTATTTGGTCTGCTAGAGTGACGACAGAAAATACTGTGAAGTGTATTTTCTGCTTTTATATAAAGCTATAGTGATCAAATATCCAGACCCCTCTGAAACACTGAGCTTTGATTCACACTTCCAATATTTCTTAAATACTGTATTTGACATATGTTACGGCTGCTTTGGAAATGTCAGGATGCTACCACATCACAGAAAAAGAAATACTTGACAAACACTCCTAAAACAAGGTCATTTCTCTGTTTATGAAAGATCAGAGAGGCTATCCAGGATAATAAAATTGCAGCACTTACACCTCTCCTATCTACAATTCTACATTAGTCTGTCTCTCCACCGGCTCATTGAATTACACTGTTGTAATCAAACTCAAGTGAGTATTTGCCTAATCCCACACCCTGTACGCGAAGCAGTCCTGACCTGACAGACACCCTCAGAATAAACTAGGCAACACAATTTGTTTTAATTTGATAGTCTGAGTCATCAATATTTTATCACCTTTTTTCGTTTTCCTTGGTGTTTTCATTACAGTGCTGAGAAATAATATAAGGATTCACAAACATGGGAACCAAAGACTTTGAAGTCTAAAGAATAAAATGTTTGCCTTATATTTCAAAGGCATCTACTTCCTATTACTGCATTTTCATTAAACAGGATTAAAACAGGAGATACTTTAAAGAGTGAGTAAAAATTTGAAGTCAGAGTAGATGGCATGTTCCCTACAGTCTTTCACTAGCAGATTAGACGTGCATCTTTAGCCGAAATAATATATACAAATAGATACGAATATAAACCTTATTTATAGTGCCTGTTTACCTCCATATATCCTGTTAAACTTTGATACTGAGCAAAATTAGAAGATGTTTATAGCATTGCTACTAAAATTTTAATCTGGATGTGTATCTCAATCTTGAATAATAATAAGAATTATTTGATTTTTAAAACCTTTCTTAGAAGCCTTTAGAATCATTACCTGGGGAATGTAAGAAGAAATGGATGGGAGTAAATGACTTTATACTAACCTTCCTTGGTTATATAATTTAATTTAAATACAAAAGGCTCCTACATACTTGCTGCTACCATTCTGAAACTCACAGTCCCCAGAGGAATAATTAGCCAGCAGTATAGCAATATACAAAACTCCCTTTCTACTGTAAAAATAAAAGGAAACAATTAAATGTCTCTGCCCCCTGAAATCTCAGAATTCATCCAACGCTATGAAATAAATTGTTGCACATTTCACACATATTCCAAAAAGTAAGTGTGACTTCTTCCAGTGTCATATCATCTGTCACTGATCAAGTCATTCAAACAGACCTCAAATACCTCTAGACACCCCCTCAAGACATGGTCATCTGTCATTCTTCTTCATGGGTTCTTTGTCCGTTTGTGGTCTCCATCATCGTACATCTGTAAATACTGTGAGAAGGAACATAATCTTCTGCAGTCTTTCCAGTATCTAAGGTTTTCTGATGAAGGCTATGCGGTGGTTTAACAGAGAGGCAGTCAATCGAAGCTGGCAGGCAGCTCAGCAGGGTAATGCAGCCAGCCCACACATGGGGTTATGTGTCCTGGGACGGATGCTGCACACACAGCTTCTTTCCGGGTGTTATCTTTGGAGGACGAGGTGAGAGTGGGCAAATTGCATTGCTAAGTACCATCAAAATAAATTCATCACAGAGAGGAGTCAACTGAAAGGTAATTATATTCCCAGGATCACCACCCTGCCTATGCACAACAGTCCAGCAGCATGACAAGAAAAGGGGTTCAGAAAAGGGGTCATGGCATGAACCTCTCCTCCAAGGCTGAAAGGAGGTAAGTGATCAACTGACCAGCAGAACCAAGTACCATTTTTTTGCTAAATCCTAACAGATCAACTGTATTTTCTCATCCATTTATTTGAGAACGTGATTGAAAACCCAAATCACATTTGCCTAACCTGATTTTTTTCCCCTATATGTTAGCTAGTGAAATGTATGTTCAGTGCTCTGCTCTGTTCCTAAGCTCTTCTCACACAATGACATGGTAAATCCACACTAGAAAGCAACTCATGCTTCTTAAGTAACAAATAAAACTCAGAAACGAACCAAAAACAGATACCAGAAGGATACCAGCAAATTGATGAAACCCTTGAAAAGTGAGAAAAAGAATTATGGTATTTAAATCACAAGGGGGAAAAAACCCAACCACGTGTGCAAACTTGGCACTTAGCAAAACAATTAGTAAGGAGGAACGTAAGTACTCCTAGAGCCCTGACACCAAGAAGCAGTTTAACCACGCATGTCTCCCGTGCCAGCTGAGAATCTGATGGGTGGCTAACAGACACTCCCCTGCTTCTTCCTTGTTAACATAGTCATTTTTTTCTCTTTTAATGCAAGATCTGTCTGAAGCAAACCAACTCCTTATCTCTTACAGGCAGGCAGGGGTAATGCAGCTCCTACAGTACACGCATCGTCTTCTGCATCGGGGGGGTGGGGGAACAAGCTTCCACAGTGCCTAAATTTGAGATCGGTGAATAGTTTCAGAATCTGATTGCTGCATTTGCGGGTGAACTGGCAACCTTTAGAAGGAGATGCACTATGAAATGAAAACATGGATTGATAATTGTGTCTGGTTCCTCACGTAGGGCTTTTCAATGTTTTCTCACAGCAGATCTGTATAACTGGATTGGATTTCATCAAGACAATAATATGAAGCACATACCAGTATGTTACTAAGACTTCTAAATAACAAATTAGCTGCTCTCTTCCTAAAGTTAGGTCCGAAAAACTAATTTGATAATAAAACTTGCCATAAGAATAGGTGGCTTTAAAAGAGTTTGAAACATGTCTGTACGGGCCGTGTTCTCCTTTAAAACCATTCTGGTTCTGAACAGGTGACCAAAATATTTTTGCTATTTAGGACAGTGCACTATGCTTACTTTTCTTGCTGTGTAATTTTGCAAAGACAACAATCTGGAGCAAATCACATATTTCCCCCCCCTCCCCCCAAAAAAAAAAAAAAAAATGGAAAAGCACAGAGGGTCACACTGGGATTCAAACATCAAAGTCCAACATAAGAGAGTTTGAACAGATGTGGCCATGGCCCATGCCATACATTAGAAAGCTGGGACAGGGATATCCTCCGAGTTTCTTTGTAAATGTTAATTCTCTCCTAACCCCACACCACGTTTCACTACCAGTTCTCCCAACCTGTACTTCTTCAGGTCTCAACTCTACAGTAAACTCCATGGGTTTATATCGATTCAAAATATAATCCATTTTTAGGATTTAGGGTGTTTACAGCCTCACAGGAAGCAGCCACAGAGTTTACAGTAAATCCTTTCAGGCATGGACTGCATTGTAAAACATGTTTGTGAAGGCTCCAGGACCGTGAAGTCACATGCCCAGTGCCAATGCCCTATTCACAGGAAGAACTGTCACAAACACTTACCTTTGCAAACAAAGCACTTAATATGGAAATATTTGTTCTGAACTCTCAAAACTTCTCCCTTGCATGGGTTTCCACAGTTATTGCAGAGAATTGCAGTACTTGATGGCTTCTCCAGTTGGCTATGTACAGCCTGTGGTTGTGAAACTGCAAGGGAAAACAAAAGGTAGAGCATTTTAAAAGCCATCAGATGCATACTGCAATAAAACCATCTTCTGTGAGACAATTAACACATGGGACAAAACAGGTCAAGTGGATCAAACAGTTTTAACTTCTGGTATTGCCCAGTACAGGAGAAAAGATCTGCTAAAGGAGATGAGCCCCCAGTACAGGAGAAAAGATCTGCTAAAGGAGCTGAGTAAAGTTTTTCATTGCATAACTTTCAGAGCTCATGCCTGCAAATATGTCAAACAGCAGTCAGAATCGCTCATAGAGGAAAGAATCCACATGATCAAGTCTTGAGAGCCTCCGCCCGAATTTCAAAAAATGCTTTGTCACATTTTCTCTTCAAGAAAACAGACTATAGATAAAAGCTATTGTTTTTACCCAAAATATAATGAGATTTAGTAACTATTATGCTGTGAGCTACTGATACTTAAAGTTCAAGGTAATTGCCTTTATAATTAAGAAAGAAATACAATTCTGTAGATGTTTTGAGTTCATATTTCTGAAACTTTGACACCTCTGTAAACACCATGTACATCTGATCATTAAACAAAGGCTGCTGTCATTTTGTATGAAAACCATGACTTCAAGAGATTAGGTTTATCTAGGTTAGTAAAATATTAAGTGAATTAAAAATTTGCTGCCATCTTGTGATGTAAATTAGAAATTGCATTTATTGGGCTGTTGATAATAATGACATAAATTGGCATCCCAATGTGTTATGTGGAGCAGGTGAGATGTAACCCTATTATTGTAAATCTGCTGCAGTACTTGCATCATTTTTTATTGCAGTGTCCTTAGAGTCTAGAGAGCAAACATCAAGGCAGTTAATTATAAAGGGGCTGTACTATAACTCAAAAACTTAGCTTTTTTTTTCTGACCTGAAGAACTAGTAACAGGAAAATGCATCAAGCATTTCAAGTAAATTACATACTTAATGACATTCTTCTTCTTTAATATGGCATGCTTATTCTAAGGTTGGATTGCTTATTTCAAAGTGATTGAATTTTTTAAAATTTTAGCTTCAAATTAAACTTACTGACCAGTTGAGAAGGAGCAACCTCTCGTAGGCCAATACACTAAGTATGAGTAGGAGTCAGATGTGTTTCCATTCAGTGTTTAGTGAGGCCACTGCTGTGTAACCCTTTCCTTTAACTAACATTAAAAAAAAAAAAAGGAAACAGCTTTTTGTATGAGACCACTGTGACAATAAATTTATAAGGGAACGGGTTAAACTCATATTGGAAGAGACCTTTAGTTTCCATTCCTACTGTAATATAAGAGTTGCTATTTCAGAAAAAAAAGTTTCTGAAAGAACAAAAGAGGGGAAAAAACCCACAAAACTGGACTAAAAAAAAAAAATCAACAACAACAGTAATGTCTATATCTTCACCATAGGTAGGGATAATATAGAGGCAGTGATGGTACTGCCACTATGAACACGCATAATAACAGATGACACCAAAGTTAGTAACTGAGCATTGTCCGACTCTTGTTCTCTACTATCCAACCTTGCTGCTCTTCCTCCTCTGCTCTCACCTTCATCCCCGCTGCCAGAACGGGGTGCTGATACCTAAAAGGTTATCCACGTCCACTGACTATTTCAGAGACGCAGAAACTCCCCTGGAAGACTGAGTGGGAGGCTCAGCAAGTTTTGCCCAAACCAGCACTTTCTACTCCTGTAAGTAAAGTGTTTGGGGTTTTTGTGGGGTTTTTTGTTTATTTGGTTGGGGGGGGGGGTTGGGGTTTTTTTTGTTTTTTGTTTTGTTTTGGGGTTTTGCGGGGGATGGTGTGGTTTTTTAAGTTTTTTGGGGTGGGGTTTTTTTTTGGTTTTGTGGGGGTTTTTTTGGTTTGGTTTTGATTTGTTTTTGTTTTGTTGTTTGTTTATTTGTTTGTTTTCCCAAGGAGATATATGGGATTGACCTGCCCATAGTGTTATTCACCACTCATTAGCACTCTGCCTCATCTGCTGACATCATGCGTTCTGGGATTGTCAAAAAAGTCCTGCTCAAGGCAACGTGAACTCTGGAGCTATTACTGAAGCCCTGGCTATAATAAAGTACATCTCCAATAAAAACACCACAGCACGACAGGCAATTAGAAGTTTATGGAAAGGCAGATGCCCAAATTTACACAGAGCAAATGGTGCACACAGTTCAAGCTAATATGAACATCTGCCACATTCCTCAACAGAAAATGGAGGAAACTCTGAACTTTGCAATACTTAACTTTTGACACGAGAATTTCTCTTTACTGTAACCTGCCCAAAACAAACTACCCACCCTGAAAAAGAATTAACCCTGTAAGAAACCAAAGTATTTTTCTGAGCTACTTAGTATAGTAGTAGCTAAAAGCTTTTAACTATGCACAAAGAAGGCTCGCTCTCTCCAAAGTTATTAATAAGCATAAAACTTGTAGCATTTAATTCATAGGATACTTGACTTAAAGAGAGCTGACTGCACCCGGAACATTTTGGCCTAAAAAGTTACATTTGAAATACAAAATTCTGATTGGAACGATTAAACTGTTGACTCTTTTTCACACTCAACTCCTCCCATGGCTTAGGCTTTCTGAACAGCATCTTTCCAGATGCACGCAGACGGCTGCGATCTCGGGCCGTGGTGTGTCCCACGCGCAGGGCCGTAACCCGCCCGAGGAGCCCCAGCCGCGGCCCCCAGGGCAGCCCTCCCCGCCACAGGCACCCCCTTCCCCACAGTGAAATCACCATCACCTCTCCAGAAAACGCTTCTTTTTTCTGTTTGTTCTCTCGCAGCCGGGAGTTCAGTGCTGCCCTTGTTGCAAAGCAGCAGAAGATTGAAAATGTTGCAAATTTTTATTGTAAATCGTGAAATAATTGTGAGAATTGTTGCAAACTGAGAATCGTTGCAAAACAGCAGAAAACTGAAAGTTTTACTTTCCCAACTGCATGTGGTGCTCAGTGTCCAGCACTCCAGGGCAGGACTATATTTAGCACAGTTACTTCTCTCTTCAGGTCTCTATAGATCAAGGCTTAGGATTTAAAAAACCAAAACAAACAAAACAACTCAGATATAAAATAAATTCAAAAAGAAAAAATGTAGTATTTCTGTTGGAATTCTTCCATTAATTTTGCAGTAACACAACTCATATTTAAAATACACATGGCAGGCAGATGATTAATTATTTTCCTCTCCCCTCAGTTCAGAACTAAGCTGATCAATAGTTCACACAAAACCCCAGTGGGAATACAGGGCCTTTGGGCCTGTAATTAATGATACATTAGTTTAAGTTTGAACATCTGAAATACATTGTGCTTTATGGTGAAATTGCAACTACTGACACTATTTTGAGTAACTGTAAGTCAACTTAAAATTTTAACTTATGTCTCAAGTCATTTTTAAGGAAATATACTTACATGGTGATTTTCAGCATTCTACTTCTATGCCTTTACATATCAAAATCAGTCTTTGAAGCAGCAGAAGATACAATCAACATATTCAATGAATGAAATAGTGAATTACTGATAGAATGCAATGATCTAAGACCTCTCATCAGATCATAACTGACTAAAGAGCTCATTTAAAATTAAATGCTTACATTATACCCTGATTTGTAGAATTCAATGACACTAGAAATTTCCTTTTTAACTTCAAATGAGTTTTTCTGGCCAGAAATACAAATGAATGCCCAATTCTCCAAACTCCCCTTTCTCCCAGACTGCATTGTGTTCTAACAGCAGCATCTCCACCAATACTTAAACCCTAAAATGATCTGACTGCACTTACTTTTTGACAAAGACAAAAACTGGCAAGAAAGGAACTAGCAAACACTTTCCACAGCACTTCATCAGCATACAAGACCTGTCTGCTGGGGATATCACTGCCAATAATCTTGCCAAGTAACTAGTGCTCACATATTTCTCATGTCAAGATTCAGCCTCTCTCCATCAGGCTATACAGTAAATAATTCTGTAGTTCTGGATAAAGTGGGGCTTATTGAATTCGCTATGGTTTGTTAAACTAATTGCCGAATAAGACACATTCCACAGACTTACTTCTATACTGCTTGCTTGAGACATATGCACTTGCTGTTAAGTATCATGGGGAAGAAAGGACATTGGTATTGCTCGTTATTAACCTCGGGGTAACTATAAAATGATGTTTTCAGTGTTCTGACTTTGTCATGCTTCGACCATTTATATTGACATTCTTCATGTTTCGTGCTCTTAAACTCATTTTTTTAGGGAAAATTTTCAGACAAATTGTTTAAGCTTTTTATAAAGGTGGAAAGAAGACAGCATACAATAGATTGTTTTTCAGTTTTAAAAAGAAAGCATAGCACTTGGGTTTTGGAAATACTTTGGAGTAAAGGCTGAGGCCTGACAGATGGACTTGGTGACATGTACACTGGATCCACGAAAATCCACAATATGTGGTTAAAAAAAACCTTTCTGAACAAATACAGCTCCTTCAGCTTTGCTAGACTAGGTAGGATTTAAGAACAGTGAGAACCAGGATGAGGTGTCAGGGCTGAGGATGAGATTTGGCCGAGACAGGAGTGTTTTGGAAGCAGCACAAAAGAAGCTGATGGCAGTAGTAGAAGGGAGAAGATTCGTGATGATTCGTGATGAGCGGTCATGTTCCGCTCCAGAGCCTGGGACCAAAACTGTCACCATGCTCCCGTCATTTTCTCTCTGCTATGAGCAAACCGCTGAGGGAAATCAAACCCTTGGCAGAAGATTCCATCTAGGACCAGTCCACACAGAGGATGACAAAGCCCTTTGCTATCAGGCTCTCCAACTAAACTAAGGTGTAATTTGAACGGATAGACAGCATTTATGTGAACAAATACTTTATTCCTAAAGAGAAGTTGTTTTAATCCCAACAATTACTTCTCAACCCAGGGACTGAGGGGTTGATTGAACCAGAGCCTAAAGACAATGGTAAAAGGAAAAATAAAGAAACGTGAGGGGTTGGGGGTGTGTGTGTGTGTGTGTATCTCTCCCCTACTCTTTTTCTGTGTTGTATTTGGGGTTTTTTTCCATCCTGTTCTTCAGGTTGGGTTAAGAAAGTGCAAGCCTTTCATTTCAGGCTTATACAAACGTAATATCATTTGCCTTCAATAGCAACCCTCCGTCAGAAGAAAAGCTACATCAATTTTCTTTAGCAACTGTCAGCACTACTGGCTCCTCTATAAATTCACTAGGAACATCCCTTCTTCACAACCCATTACATTCACTTCATGAGGTGGAAACATTTTGTTTGAGCAAAAAGACATTAATATCCAAAATTACCAATATCAGCTGTTTAGTTCATAAAAATGTTCAGCTTTTTCCACAAAGATACAGGCCACGTTCCAACTCTGAACGAAAAATGCACAGCTCTGATAACCGATATTATTCTGCATGAAGGAATGAGCAGAAAATTCTCTCTGCATTGACACTAAAATCGTTCATCTCTATAGCTAGAGGTGGTTACCGAATAATCAAAATAAACAAGTATGACACCCAAATACCATTTGCTCACTAAGTATTTGAGAAACAGGGCAGAAGTTTCGATTGTTGAAATGCTTTATCAAGCGATTTGGGGAGGGTGTGGTTCACAGCAGCCCGGAGGGGAATTAAATTTGCAATCTCCTCTGAGCAGGATTAAAGGAGAAGCAGATGAGCGTAGCAGCACTGACCAGAATTAGAGAGTGGAGTTCAAGTTGTTTTTTTTGCCAAACCCTTCTCGTGTCACTTCAGTCAAAACAGTCTGGGGTTGATTTAAAAAAACACAGATTAAAACAAAGGAAACAAGGATTTAAGTGCCTCTAAATATCCCATGAAGCATTATTCCTGGTTTTAAGAGCCTAAAGCTTGCTCCTGCTCCCTCCTTGCCTTGTGTCTGTGTGTAAAATACAGTGACTAGGAGCTCTTCCAGCGCTGGCATGGGGTTAAGGCTAATATAACACAGGAATAAGTAATATATGCAATGTTCAGAGAACTACATGGGTGTGAGCTATAAATTTACTTTGGATAAGGGGTTTGTTTGGTTTTTTTCCTTCCCCTAAGAACTGGTGATTCATTATAGAGCTTTGTGGGGGCCTGAGATCTCAATGGTCCTTTCCACAGAAAGGATGAGAAAAAGAGTGACTGTGAAACAGGGACTCCCCAAGCTTTCCCCATCCATCCTTCCGACCGTGCTGGGCAGCAGGAGAGAGCAGTGCCCTGGCCCCAGCCCTGCCCAGCTGGGTACCCGCTGGTCTGGGCACCGGCAGGAGGGTGCACAGCGTGCCCAAATCGATGGGCACCAAACCTGCCCAAGGAGCAGACAGGTTAGACGTTCTGTGACAGCATGTTAAATAACCAGTGGTAGCCTGGTTTACCTTAGTCCTCAATTAGGAGCTCGTGTTAAAAGCCGTTTCAAACGTGTTTGCATGCGTTACTGTGCCTTTTCATTATAACACAATGCCTTTTTCTTCCATACACCTCACAGCAAAGCAGAAAATCACCAGAATAACGGGAAAGCTAAAGTTGTTTTGCCCTGAATGTCCATATTACACAGCCCCTCAACCCCCCAGCCCCCATAGCGAGGGCTGAACTGTCCCCATGCCAGCGCACACGAGCTCACTCGCTTCCCCAACGGGGATTTTCTGCACCGAGGGGGTCCCGCCGCTCCCCCAGCAACGCTCACTCCTCTTTGCAAGAGCTCTGCAGTGGCTCCTGCAGCGAAGCACTATTACTGCTTCTCTCTTTAGTTCCCATACCGTAAGACAGGCAATTCAGCAAATTCAATAAATCTTTATGTCAATAGGTCTCTAATTTAATTCATTCACGTAGTCCGAAAATACAAAAATACCACAGTTCAAGAATCATGTGTTTTTTTGAACTCTGTACATCTACTACTTACAAACAACAGCTCTTACAGTGCCTTTCCTTTGGCACTAAGGGAAGGACTGCACACCTTTTCCAGCACTTCCCACACATCATAATCACAGCAGAAATCTATAGCTGATACAGGACAGCAGGCAGACAGCACAACAGAAGCAACCTCTGCTTTTACTGCTAATTACAGAGTTTATGTGATCAAAGGTGTTATCCAGAAAAATGTGAAGTAATACAGCCATGCATAAGAGACACAACACAGCACAACTACCCAGCACACAAGAGCTCCAGATCTCACCATATGCTCAGTGCAAAATTCATGTCACATAAACAAGCCTAGCGTGAGCTAACCTCCTGCCCTCGTTATTCCAATGAAATATTTACCAAATCCAAAGGCAGTTAATAAAACACTCTGCTGAATTTTAGGAACTGTTACTGCAGCAGTGTAAAGGCTATTTTTGTATGGGTTTAGCAAGATTACAGTAAGAAAGGATATAGAAACAGCACTCCAATATATCTGGATAAAGCAATAGGTATTTTTTTTCATTACAAGTGAATATAAAGGTAATATAAAGTCCAAATCCAATTTAAATTAAATAAAATGAGGTTAAGTTTTCAAATTGAGCTGTCAACAACATTATAATTTCCAAATCATCACTCATAACTAAAAGAATATGAAACATAATTTAAAATAAATGTTTAACCATCTTCCTCCACTCTGCTGCATTTCCACATAAACGCAGAATAATTATTCTCATGACAGTATCAGTGATTTCGTTACCGCAGCTCTGGATGAAAACCAAGACATTTCAGGTCTAGGCTACCCAAAGCATGGAGTCATCACACTGTACCTGTATCTTCCGGCATTCCCGCATTAACTCCCTTCGAGAGGGGAAATGCCACCCACCAGAAGCACGGCTGCTGCGCGGCCGGCGGTGAGGCGCGCCGGGGGAGCGGGAGCAGGGAGTGCTCTGACACCCCCGCGCCCGGGGTCAGATGACTCCTGCAGCACCCACGCACAGGCGGGAGGCGAGCCAGCACCTCGCCGCCCTGTAAAAATAGCGTCCTGCAGAAGCCTAAATATTGCCAGGTCCGCGGGGTAGCGGGGTAGGCCACCGCTGGCAGGGTCCCGGAGGGACCGGACGCAGGACGTGCCAGCAACTGCCGGCTTTGCGTCGGGCACTGCAGGGTGCTGCTGGGCACCTGGAAGAAGGAAAACCTGCAAACTGCCTGGCCACAAATTAAAAATACAGGCTGAGGTAGCTGGGAAACCCCTCTACCCCCCCCCAATCCAGGGGGTCCCTGTCTCCCTGGCGCAGGAGGGCACAGCACCGATTCCGGCAGGAGATGCCCTAAGCACGTCTCTCTCCCGAAGGCGGTCAGCGAGATACCTGGCAGCCAAACATCTCTCCCCTGATTGCTCATGTGGAGTTGGGCTGTGTATCACTGGAATAACAGTAATGTGCTGAGCTATTTAAAGCAATACTTGCTTGCCCAGTTATCATGTGAATACTCCACGAGGATTAAAATCTGTAGCTCTTACTTGCTTTGCAAAAAAATTGCGTGAAGGTAATAATGTGTCCCGTGCTTTGGAAAGGGGACTAACGTTTCGGAGAACAAACTGGCTAAACCTGGGGTAAAGTGACAGGAACAGGACTGCACCTCCCTTTTTCACAA
Source organism: Podiceps cristatus (assembly GCA_000699545.1). Lineage (NCBI taxonomy): Eukaryota > Metazoa > Chordata > Aves > Podicipediformes > Podicipedidae > Podiceps > Podiceps cristatus. Next base: position 24,228 of record KL280234.1, on the reverse strand, counting down.
TGCAGGTCATTTTTTTTCCTGCAGGCTTTACAGAAGCCAAAACACTCTCGCTTCTCCATTGCTCACCATCCTTTATCCAGTCACTGCCTATTTGATTACAAAGCAGCAAAGAAACAGCTTTTTCCCTCTTTCAGCAAACAGAAATTAGTCAGGGGCGTAAATGTGAAAACAGGTCTCAGCAGCTTCTGATGCTGAGGGAGGGCTGTGAAGGTAACACAGCTTGGGTCGCACCGTGCACAAAAAGCACAGTAAGTTCACTCTGCTATGCAGTTTGAAGAATAGTTTGCACTGAAGGATATTAAAATCTATTGAACTGCGCCAATCTTCATGTATGTTGAAGGCCGAGTCTCCATCAACTTCACCAGTTGCTGCTGAATCATTTCACAGAAAGTTCAATACATTCCAATCACCATCAAAAAGCAAACTATATTTTAAAACTTGAAATACTGCTTTTGTTTGAAAAAAAAAAAAAAAAAAAAAGGGCTTCTTTCTGTAGAATGAAATGCAAGTTTTAGGCTTATGAATTTTTCTTTAGGCTCTTACCAGCTCACTGTGGATGAATTGTTACAAACACTATACGAAGAGGGGGTGAAGGCTCTTTCTTCTTTTTTTTTTTTTAAAAAAAAAAAAACAAACAAAAAAACCAGAAACTGCAGATAGTTTGTAGATCTTACAGCAATGCCCATCAACTAAAGAACTCAATAATTCCCTCAAGTTTCAAAATGTTTCCCTTTGGTTTATTACTTACAGAAAATGTCTTTACATTTTGTAATGGATACAAAACAAAACACTGCTTGTCCCATATTGACTACTGGAAACAGAAGAAGGACAGCTGAGGAGCCGACTTCAGAAATCCATAGGGTGAGCACACCACTGCCCCGGGCCATGCCGGACATGGTCCGTAACTCAATAGCCCCTGCCTGACACGGCCCGAGGCCCAGAGAGCAGATCTGAAGATCCCAGGTTCTGCACATTGAACCAAAACTATAAATTACTCCATTTTTAAAAATTCTTATATATGCACTATCTTGCAGCAACTGACTTTTGGCACTAAAACCTTATGGCAATACTTTGTTTTGTTTAATACTGTTGTGCTGTCTGTGTGAGGCCAGATCTGTCCCTGCACTCTTTTGATCATCATCAGCCGCCCTGGCTGAGCTCTCCAGATATTTGCAGGATTTGGCCTATTTAGTTTTTCCCAGCGGCTACTTCAACTTGGCAGAAACACAGAAGGCACTTTGCTAAATAGCAACGCTCTGAAGGAGCACAAATTAATAGGCAGAAAAAGTAAATGCACTTTCACTCCATCACAGCCTTTCCCTCCACTCGCCAGGCTTTCTCCTTCTCAAGGCCAAATGCTATAAAACCTACATTTTGACATTATACGATCGCCATGCAGTCACATAGTGTGCTAATTTGTATTTACAATTCTAGGTGCAATCCCTAGAAAAGGCTCCAGCAAAGGGAAAATCACACTCAAAGAGCTCAGAGGGTTTTGATGGTGTTGCTGTGAAACTCCAGCACTGCTCATGGGCTTCACAGGCACAAAGGACGAGACTATTGCACTTCATTAGCGTGACGGACTGACGGGGAGCATGACAAGAGACAGCAGCGAGAGACACTGCCTGCTGACCCTCCCACGGCAAATGATCCAGAAAGCAGAATAGCTTTAATCTGATTTCTCAAATCAACACAAGCCAAACACCTGTAACTCCCCCATTTTAACGGTAATACCGGCACACTGCCCTTGCTACAGAAAAGGATGAGGCACTTGGCTCTTCTTACAATTTAAGGGAAGTTCTGGTAGCCACAGCAATGCCCTCGCCCGTCCCCTGTTTCAGGTTTCCTTTCGCCAAGGTTACACTACTGAGGCGGATGCCTTCACTGATGCCATTGGAAACAGCACCAAGAGCTTAGCAATGAATTTAGGCCACACCAAAATGGATTAGCTGGCTGCAAACTCTTTACAGCCTATGGTACCATTGGCTGTAAGTGGCATTTTTAAAATATTTCAGCTCTGTTCCTAATTAATTCATGTATTTTCCTGTATTCGCATCTCTCCCCACTAAAAGTTAATGTCAATAGTAACTGAAAACGATGGTATATGGTCCAATCCTACTCCTTTCTCTCATGCTCATAACACCTCCCTAGACCTATTTTGAGCTTCTTCCATAGCCTTTGAAAACATTTAGACATAATTATTTATTTTATTAAATACATCAGAATGTAGATGTTTTTCTTCACTATAAAATATGAAGTACTTTCTAATCAGGAAATTTTTAAAAATCAGAGCTAAAACAACACCCGAGACTCAGGGACTTTGCACTATACTATGCGTATGTACCTGCTTGCATACAGCAGTTCTCATGCTGCTTGGGATCTGCATATTAGTTTAAATTTTAGGTTGCCCTGTGTGGAGTCAGGAGTTGGACTTCATGATCCTCATGGCTCCCTTCCAACGCAGGATCTTCTATCATTCTATGTCCCTGGACTTTAAGTCACTAAGTTTCTAACCAACTGTGTATAGGACTGTTTAATAGCAAATGGAGACTAGAGTCCAGTCTCAACACAGGTTAAGAAATGTACTTTTCATAAACAATCTATAACTAATTTCGCTTTGAAAATGCTGGAAAATACAAGAAATCATCATATGTCACAGATTTGTCTCAGTATGCTTTAAGGTATCTTTCCTTCTAAGTCACAAAAACTGGCTGTAGTGCTGCTTCACATTCTTTTTGCTTGGTTTTGATCCAGGTTAGTGTTTATTTGGATTTTCTATTGAGAAGAATATGCTCCCAAACAAATAAAAATGCAATAAAATTAAGTATTTCTCTGCATGTAATGATACAGATTTTACCAAAATAAAATTAAGAAAAAATTAAGAAACAGGTGTTTCCTTTGAACTATCATCATTTATTGAGCTAAAGTATTCTTTAGTGGTTGTGTTCAAAGCTGGCACTTCTGCTGAATGGTCAAGTACTTATGATCCAAATAAAGAGGACAAACCCATGGTAGAAGTGAAAATGAACAGTAAAATGGTAAAGGTTTAATGAGAGAGAGTTGGATAAATGGTGGTTCTAGAACTAAACCCATGTCCTCCAACTTTCTGCCCAGCCTCTCAATCCCTTTCCTGCTGGGAAGGGACTTGCAGAGTCACCCAACCATGTCGTCAGTGACCAATTGCACCCTACCAAAACCTGACCCACTCAGAAACAGAATTTAAACTTCTGGCTCTTGAACACCTCCATCCTCAACTCCACGCATGAGAAAAAATTACTCATCACCCCCAGAGCAATGAGCCGTATACATGGTCATCTTTACTTGAGACACACGCACAAGCAAGTCAGACCAAAATAACAATTTGTGGGCTCTTGTAGTACAAAGCACTGAAGTATAAGACACTGACACCGCTGAATATTTATGAAGCAGGAAAAAAAAGTGTGAGATCAGGCTGAGAATCCACTCTGAGCTCTGCATAAGGGAGAGCAGGCAGCCGTGCTTGCTCCAGAGGTAACTGGGTCATGAGTCCGCTGCTCCCTGCTCTCTCTCGGGAATAAAGACTTTCCTTCAGCCCTAAAATTTGTCATTACAGCCTTTGCCCACTGGCCAGCAAGTTGGGTGAATAAAACCAGAACTTCTCCAACTCCCAGCTCCTTTCTCGCAGGGGGGACCTCTCTACAGCAGACCAAGATCCAGACCAAAGGGTGCGTTATCCACCTTTTGCTCCCCAACGAGAATAAAAGCATCATCTAGGAGTCTTCAGAAAACTGTACACGGGAAATAACGAGCAGAAATCAAACATAAAGCCTGCAAAGCCTTTAGCAGAGATTTTACAATGGGAGAAAGTGGTATATCAAACCCATAACAGGGTGCAAGAAAATCCTTAGAGGACTGAACCCCACCTCCAGCACCCCCTGTCTCATAATGAGGTGACAGAGTACTGGCACGTACAGAAAGTGGTTTCAAAGTGACACAGGTCAGAGGATAAAGGGATACGGTCTGCTTAGCCATGAAGTGACAATGAGAGCCACGGAGATGGTACCACAGTTCACACGCCTGCAGAAATGAACCTGCCGCACAGGGAATCTGCTGACCTTATGAAACTCATAGGGATGACCGGTAACAAATGGAGTAGCTGTCAGGTAAGAAAAGACCTTCTTATGTGGCGGTTATAGGCTGACATGTGCCATTTAGCGCAGAAAAACTGCCATGTAATAAAGGTAAGGCAAGCAGTTAACAAAAGGTATTCGTTTCTACAAGGTCGGGCATTAAAAGGGACTAATGGGAGAAAGGATGAGAGAGAGAGAGAGGGAGAGGGAGAAACTTAAACCATCTCCTGAATACCTGGCAGTACACTGGGAAAGCGAACCGGATAGTGGGACGTACTGCAATCAAGGGAAGGCACCCCGGCTGCGACAGAAAGGGTACTGTAACAAGAACTGCGGAGTGAAAACCCAGAATCCAAGCCCGGCATTTTATGGGAGGGAAATCGAAGAAGCAGAACGAGGCAAAAAATGTCAGTTGGTGTGGCAAAAAATTCCGTGTAGTAGGCATGAAAGTTAGAAAAGCTAATATATATTGTTGAAAAGCTAATTTATATCCTTTAATATGGGAGGAATTAAACTACAACATGATTTTGACATTTAGGGGGTCACAAATGGTTCAAGGAAGATGACAGGCATTGCAAAGATGCCAATATCACTTTTGGGTATTTCTTCTGGGAGTAAATTAATGCATGAGCACGTTTTTTTAAAGACGGATTTTTCTGTGTGGGCTGATGCTACACAGACAAAGAAAGAGATCACTAAATGATAATTTATCATTGTTTTACATGCAAAATTACCATTTAAATAGTCTGGATTTTTAATCAATGGAAAGTTAGAGTGCTTAAATGGAGAATAAACTGAAGTATTAACTAAGTAATTAGATAGACTTAAAGGATCTTCATTGCTTCACTCTCTTCTGGAAAGTTACACAGTCACTGCCATAGTTCTGCAATCACAAGGTACCTATCGTGCAAGATTATCAAATGATAATGTGGGTTGGGTGCTGTTTAGAAAAAAGATTCAACCTGCTCTCTCATGTGTTCTAATTAGAATCCAGAAATTTAACTTTGGAGGTGTCTTATAAAGAAAAAGCAATGCATGCACACATACCACACACACATACAAAAAGGAAGATTTTGAGAGTTAAGAGGCCTGGGACTAGGTCTAAGGAAAGACTCGTGTGCCTGAAATGTCACACATGCGAGTCCAAAGCTGCAAGGCTGAAAACCCCCTTCTTAGCAGCCTTCTCACGCCCACTCCTCGGCACGTCCAAAGGCAAAGCGAGCTGATTTTTCGCTTCCCATTTCCCAGCTGTTCACGGAAGGCTGCAACAAAGGACTTCCCCCCCTCTTCCATATGTAGTGGACTATAAAGCAGCTCTACCTGCTTTGTTTGTAGCTTATACCCTTTGTGCGAGTCTGAGGTACTGAGCTCTCAGCAGATCTGAGGACCTTACAGGTGAAGAGTTACCTTCCTTGCTTTCCAAGAAAACATCACTACAGAGACCTTTTCGGGTCCTCAGCACATTTGCTGGAGACTCCCACCCCCAGCCCGGGCTGCCTCGCTGCAAGGCCACAGCTCAGCACCAGCAGGACAAGCACGGGCAGCCAAACTCACAGCCAGAAACCGCCCTTGGCAAAAAAAGGGCTGTTGGGCAACCTGAGGAAGCGGCAAGGTGAGTTTAACCCCATTAGATCCAACAGAGAACCACAGCTGGAAATTCCACTTGCTTAGGGCTCAGGTTTACAAAGGCGAGGAGAGAGACACTGAAATCAGGGTGAGGATCCTGACCGGGAATCCCAAGGGTAAAGCCCTGAACAAGAAACCTGCCGCAGAGGGATTTCAGACTCATCCTCACCTTCGGCTCTCTGTGCCCTGTGCGTGCGCCCGGCTCCCGGCGCTTTAATCCTTGCATTCAGCCCACAGCGACCCTGCCAGAAAACATTTTTCTGCCTGCTTTCCAAATCCCATTCTCTATGAAGGGATGTAGCTGCAAAGCAGCGGGCCAGATCCAAAGCCTACTTAAATACATTCATTTTGGTTGATGATCACTGAGGAATTCATCAACCACGTGGAGTGCTCTTTTGAAAGTGAAATAGATTTAAAAAGTAGTCATCATTGGAAATGTGATGCTGTTGGACTTCACATTGTTCCCAGTGAAGCGCACCAGTAAAACTATTATTGATCTAGTTGGAAGACTTTCAGCAGCATTAATTTCTGACCTCAGTTCAGCCAAGTTTTGATCTTAGCAATTCACTCACCACTACGAGAAAGTTCAGCCCTTCCCCTGTTTGCCTAAGGTTACAATTTCTGATCAGTAACATCTGAAATGAAATTATATCTCTGAGCTCACTTTAATACCAAGAAACAAAGCAAAAAGATTTTTTTTTTTTCTTGGAGTATGTCTAAATTAATTGATATTCTTTATTGCTCAGTTTCAGCATAAGTAGAGCTCTGAAATTTTAAGAATAAATTAAAAAGATCGCTGGACTCCAGTGGCTCTGCAGCTCCCAATAATCATTTGTAGCACCTCCACCAGCTACTCAAGCCACTTTCCCACCAGTCCCCTCATCTTTCAAGCATGAAGCTATCGAGAGCCTTGAGCCTAGATCAGAAACTGGCCTTTTGGTGCTCTTTCCCCCCGCCCCCAGCAGCACTGCCCAGGCTGCACCCCGGCTCTTCACGCTGGTATTTGCTCCATCTGTGTCACTGAATGGAGGAGAGGAGCAAGCACATTCCCTGGCTTGGAAATGAGCAAATGTTGGAACTGGGGAAAACCAGTTTAGAAGGAATTTCCATGGCTCATTTCTCTTTCCATTCCCTGGTACAAACAGAATAACAACAACAAAGCCTGCTTGTTATAGCAACACCAAAAAGCAAAAGCAAGATAAAATAATGTAAAAACCAATCATTCATTTTGCTAGCCAAGCCACAATGAATCACTCCTAATCATTAAATAATTAATTAACTTTTCACTAACGCTACATGAAATGGTGTTTCAAAAAGGATTACAACAATAATTTAAGGACCTTTCCAAAGGTCCTTTCTTTTTACGCTGTATTCCATGGCATATAAAAATGTTTTAAATAATTACACTACCATATAAAACTGAACTGTTGGTTTATTTGCTCTGCTTAATTTGGCATTAAGAGAGGATCAGCCCTTGTTTTATTGCAATCATAGAGTTACTTCAAAGATATATAGATATTGACGTTATCAAAATGCTGGGGCTGAAGTCACACAACTTTAAACAGGTACAAATTAGTTAACTTTGGTGAAGTTGGCACTGCATGAGAATTTCTCCTTAGATTCAGTTACAACCGTGCAAATCGAATTGTGCTGCATCCCCATCAGATACATCAGCATATTGCCTCTCTTTTCACATGCAGGCTACACAATTTCTGCAATCAATTATCTTTCAACACTGCATTCACCCGAGAAACATGTTCTGTTCACACAACCACAACCCTGGAGCCCAGAGCCGCTGTGTTACTTCTTGCACCATTCTGCGACCAACAGTTCTACTGTTGACAGATACATATTTGAATTATCTATGCAACACACTTTTTGACCGAGTTTTGGGTTGCTTAATTTGCAACTTGCTGCCTTATTCAGACAGTGAATGAGTTTTATGTCAAACTGAGTATTTTGGCCTGAAGCTTTATATTCACCTTTTGCAGATACAAGGGAAAGAAGCAACATCATCTGATAAAATTGTGTCTTATTTATAAGATAGCACACACCATTCTTCCCAGGTAACGTACAGAAATGCAATTCAGCATCCAGGACAGATGAAAATGCAATTCCAAATCCCGCGTTAGTCTCACTCCCCTGATTTGAACAGGGTTGAAACAGAAACGAATTACGTTCATTGTGCCAAGGGAACCATAGTAGGATACGTGCTCTGTGGGGCAGGAGATGCTGGAACCTGCTAGGCCCCATCCAGCCTCTCTACCCAGCTTGCTTTTACATGAAGACCTTCGTTTAGAGGAGGTGAGTGAAACTGGTGTCCAAGAGCTGGTCCCAATGCTATGTCTGGGTGAGGCTGTGGTGAGCACAAACAGAAGCTACCACAGTCTTCACATTGCCTGTATTTACTTACTCCGATTCACTAGAAAAGAAGAAAGCGCATCAGGCCCAGTGGGGGACCTCATCACAGTATTCCAGTACTTAAAGGGTGGCTACAAAGAGGACAGAGGCTCTGTCTTCACAGGGAGCCACATGGAGAAGACAAGGGGTACCAGTTGCACCAGGAGAGGTTTCATCTTGACATAACAAAGCCATTCTTCAGTGAGAACAATCATTCCCTGGAACAACCTCCCCAGGGATGTGGTAGAGCCCTCATCGCTGGAGGTTTTTCAAGATGTGACAGGGTGCAAGATAATCTCATCCAGGGTCCCTTTCTCACAACAGGTTGGACCAAATGATCGTTTGAGGCCCCTTCCAACCTGTGCTGTTCTGTGATTCTATGAATAAATGCAGCCCTGCATGATGAAAAGTGTGATTCAGAAATTCAATTCTGTTTACCAAGGGAGGAAACTGTAAAATACCACTAAAGAACACTTTTCAAGGCAACACAAACAACCCCGAAAAACCAAACAAACAACCCCGACAAACCAAACAAACAACCCTGACAAACCAAACAAACAAAAACCCAGCAAAAAAAGAAAAAAAGCCCACAACTGTTTTAAGGCACTTTCTTAATCTAACTTGGCTTTTAGTTTCACTGGGACCAAACCTGATAAGTCTTATCATTCCTTGCAAAAAAAATACAATTAATCTAAAACTGTAGCCAAGGCCTGATGAATACCAGCCACTGTTGTAAGACCACTGGAAAACCCTTTATTTTCCTCTGTCTCGAGAAAAGCCTTTGTCTCTGCCCCTAACACAGAAAGGCCTAGCGAGTCGCTGTGATGCGGAGGTCGGCAGCCCCGCTGCACACCCTACAAGGCAGATGTAGGTCACTCCTCCTCTGCACAAGGGAAGGGAGTTTCATCTGGCTGCAAGCTGCTCCAATTGCCAATAATCCTACTGATTCAGGTCTTTAATAACAACCTACTAAGATGACAGTTACGTAGGATGCTATTCCTCAACCTCTACCCTGCTGAAGCGAGCCTCGGTCTGTTAGGCCACCACTGACACGGCCATCCTGGTTCATGGACTCAGCTCGTGACACTGCCTACACGTTTTCTGCACCCCCTTCTCGCCGTCGGCGTAGCTGCGGGGCTGGCTGTATTCACAGCAACCCTCCTTAGACACTTCAAGCTCTCTTCTACTTCCCCACAAGGGATGACCGCTTACATCTATCTGGTTTTGGTCTACACATTTATGACTGCAGTTCAACCGGTTGGTATTATGTAGAAGTGGGATAAAGTATACTTAACTTACTTGCAACCAGCTCCTCCCCAACCGACCTCAATGCCTCCTTTCCCCACCTTCAAACCTCTCCCAGACATCCCCCTTCTCCAGTTTCATCACACTTTCCTTCCCCCGGCCCTGGGGCTCCCATGGAGCAGGAGGCGGCAAGTCTCCCTTACTGTTTCGCAGGGCCACAAAACATGGGAGCTCTTTTTACTCTTTCTCACTGCAGACCATATACCAAAGGAGCACCAGGGCACAATCTGGCTCAGCTATATTCCTAGAGTATCACACAAAAATATTGGTTTCAATAAGAGAGAAGCCCAACTTTAATTTAATGTGACACACAGAAAGAGCAAGTGATCCGTGCTACCACAGCACATTTCCAGTGTTTATTTCTAAAACAATATAAGCAAAGATAATTCTCCTCCCAGTCCAAATACTCATAAAGTAAATGATGACCCAGACAGTAAATACCCTTTCTATGGCATCCCATTTCTCTCTATCATTTAGAGTGACAGCCTTGCTCTCACTGCATTAAAAAAGGACAATTCTGCTTTGTAATGATTGAAATCAACATTCGCTCTAGTATGACTAGTTTTTCTGCACTGCTAAGCGCTATCGGTATCTGTACTTCAAAACCTTTTGTTTTTTACTAGTGTTTCTGTAAGAACAGGCCTGAGTTTCAAAAAGTTATTTTGCTCTTCTGGGTACTCTCTTAAGATATGGACGTGAATGCAGCACGAAGTGAGCTACCTAAAACATAGTATAATAAAGTTAATCTGATCAAGCTGGAAGAAGTAAATATCAATTTCATATTCAAAGCATGATATCCAGCTCTGTGAAAAGACTGATGAGGTCCTCAGGGTATGAAAAATGATAGGATGTGATTGAATTATCTCAGCAATACAGCTTTTTACATAGCAGCTAGAAAAAGGACACAGTGAGGGCTAACACGTTAAATAAGCAGAGAACTAGGAGCAATTCCTTAATGCAATCCAATCCTTATAGTTGTAATAATTTTAGCTACAACTGTCACTGGGGCTGTGCAAAATGAGACATCTTCTGGAAGTGCTTCTCTCTGCTGATTAAACAACTTGCTTACACAAGCCAGTGAGACGTTAGGTGCCAAAAGCATAAATCTCTAAATTAGCCATCGTGACTTGCAGAAACCCTTAATTTGACCTAGCTTCCAGACTCAGTCATTCTAACATTTTTTCATACTGTCAGTCACAAATCAGTCCCATCTCTTTAGGCTAGTCTACTAATAATACCTCCCTGTATCACTAAGCATTGCAAATTCCAGTGCTATCTCAGTTTCAGTCCATCTTCTAATACTGAGCTGAAACAGAGTTGAAAAATCAAGTCTGAATTTCAGTCTAGAAGATGGGAATGATACGAGCTTAGGCTCCAAGCCATACAGTTTGATGACTCCCATCATGTCAGAGTTTCACTGCCTGACACCACACTGACACCCCAAGGCGGTCAGGTTTTAACACCGTGCATTGTGTCACTCATTTCATAACAGCAATGCTTTTAGACAGCTTTATATTTTCAAAGCACTGTCTATGATGAAGATTAACACAGCATTTTTTCCAACGGCAACTGTAACCCTCAAAAGAACACGTTTTCAGTTCTTCATTCTATGAAAACACAAGCTTTATGCAAACACAGAGATCAGGTAAAGCTTCTGTCTTCCCTTGTCTGCTAAGGTGGGAGACATCTCACCCAACTGCAGGCATCCAAAAATTAAGAAAGCAGTTAAAGTAGGTTTCCACTATCATAAAAGAGACAGAAACTTCCCACCATGAAGTTCACCATAGCCTGGCACAGACTGGCCTCTGGAAGTGCCTCCATTCCACTCAAGGCTGGACTAGCTCAGGCTAGACACCCAACGTTGAGATCTCTAAAGTCAGAGGAGATAAATCCGAGCGTGTAACTGCTGCCTGTTTTCTGTGCTTAATTTTCTTTTTTTTTTTTTTTTTTTTTTTTGGTGGGTGGGTGGGAATTGTTTCTTTATTTACCAGGCAAACCATGTCTGAATCTCCTAGATCTCACTGTGACTCAGCTGCCAGGTCTCCTGATCCTCCTCATCAATGCTTTTTGTCAGCCCAGCATGGGAGCCCTTACAAACGTGAAAATCTTATCCTTCATTAGGAAAAGAAAATTATAGCTTTCTAATCCCTCCAAATTATTTGAGAATTGTTTATAATCATTTTAAACAAATATGAGTCAGATTTTCTAACAATTTGGGGAGGCTGGTAACAGTTCAATAACAAGTTTTCAATCCATTACTTCAGCAGTGCACTGTACCATTTTCTTCCTTTTTGTGCTATTTTCCCCTTCAAGTACCTCTACATAATTACAAACTTTTAATTGTAAATTGTCCCAATTATTTGCTATTTAGTCTTTTTCTAGCCTCTTTCTTTGATTTTCCTCTGCAGACATGAATCCATTAACAGTCTTTCATATTTTTGGATGCTCACAGCATATACTAATATGAACATCAACAAAGAATGAAAAATATCTCAGCTGTATTGAAATCAACTGAAATATTCCTATGTATAAAGTCAAAGACCTTCATAGATATTTATCTTGACAGGTTGGGTGGGTCACACCGCTAGCTCTTTGGAGGAAGGATCACAATTACTTTGTAAGTCTATATGATGCCAGCTTTTCTTTGCCGAAATGCTACTGCCAATAGCAATGCAAGTTTAATCAGAAGAAAGTTAGTAATTCCCAAACAAAATCACTTTGCCAGGCCATTGTGTATGGAACTACATGCAAATATGTTTTATTCAAAGCAAAGGTAGTTCTAAGGGTTTAAGCATTGCTCTCGGGCAGAAATTAACAATACGTGCCACTGTATAACAAAAATGAAACATCTTTAATCTCCAAGATTTAAAATTAGGCAACGGAAGAAGAAAGCCTCTTTCTCAAGAAGTGTTCCTACATTACACTCGTATTTCCAGATTCTGATTACACAAGTTCAGGATATAACCAAAAATTAAATACCCATGCAAACTGTGCCTTTAATATAGACTCATATCAAGTGAGAAAGACTCAGATGAAGTGAAAAAGAAAGAAAGAAAAAGAAAGCCACCTCTTTTCAAGGCAAGTCCGTGAAACAATAGAAAACCTCTGTATATAAACACCTGGGAACCGCCAGCAAACACAGGTACCGCTCTGAGGACAGAGAACCACCAGGAGAATGTCAAACCCCACCAATTACTAATCCCACTGGGAAGAGAAGAGCAACAGGTTCTCTCGGTGGAAAAACAGCTGAAATGGGTGTTTCTGAACCAGGAGACTGCCTCCTGTTCTTTGGTTCTGCTATTCGCAACAAAAATGGCCTTTCTTTATGTTCTTAAGAAAATTTAATTTTGCAAGGAATAGATGCATTTGTTATCAATTCTTCCTTCTAATCAAAACAATAAAAAGCACCCAAAATGCTAGCTAACCTTTAAAAAAAAAAAAAAAAAAAAGGAGCAATACTGTGCCATTCTATGATTACTATATGTTATCTAAAAATCCAAGATTTTTTGATAAAATATTCTTTGGTTAAGATGGTGTAACAAAGTTCTTCTATACACACAATAATAATATTGTTTTTATTAATACACACACCACTAATATAGTGCCATTCAGTATGGCACTTGAGAAAGCAGCAGAATCCCTGCACCTCTAGTTCAAGAGCATTTTCTACTGTGCTTTACAATTTGCTGCTTTTAAGCCTTTCTTTGACTATCTTTCCAATTGCAGGTCAAATCGTCACCTAATTCCCTCCATCCGCCTAATTGCTGACAGACTGCGAGCATCCTTATACCTATAGAGATATAACCAACACTTATTTACAAATTGATTAGGCCAATTCCAGTTGCGAGTTCCACTTCGCATCAGGGAAGGGTAAAGGAAAATTGCTGTGCATCATCTCCTTGCTCCCCAGATAGGCAGCCTACGTGCCCGACGCGACAGCACTCTAACAGCAGTCCCCAAGGATCCTCCAGCAGAGTGACAGATTTCCCATTTCCATATTTGATCAGTTAGTTATCAGAAACTGGGAAAAGACAGAAAATAAACTATAATCAAACGGAAAGCTACCGAGACAGAGGTTTTCATTCATTCTGTACGTTCCCTTTTCAACCACTGAGATTACATTTGTACAAAGGCAGAACTATAACAATCACTTTAAAGTATATTCTTCTACTCACATAGTAAGATTTAATTATTTTACTTAAAGCGCCAATCCCAAACCTTTCAAACACTCAGACCTACTAAAAGGCTTTAATGCTTATATGCTAATCCTAAACTCTGGTATGTATCAATCCATTTATTAGTTGTATGATGAGGTATGGACATAATTAGAATATGTAATAAAGTACATTTTGCATTTTTTAAACTTGAAATTGCTCTAATCTTTAAAAAAAAGCTCCTTTTCTTCAATATCCTTTACGATCATTTTACAGAGTTTTATAATAATGAGATTCTACCTCTCCTAAGAATTCACTATATATTTTACATTCAGTCCACAAGAAAATAACAATCCCAAGATTCAACTTTAAAACGACACTATATTAAAATTGGTCTACTTGTAATAATGACATATTAAATTAAAAATCAGAAGCTGAGTATTCTGCTACACAGAAAATCTACAGAATGTTGGAAGTGTATTGTCTTTATTCTCAGGTCAGCTGTACAAGAGATTAGATCTTTTAATTATCCGTCACAGAATGGGAAATAGAAGCCTTGAATCCATTCATGTCTTCAGTTTATGACCTGGAGAATTAAATCTGACCCCTCAGAAAGCACATCCAAGCATCACGACATCAACACACACCCACCCACACACCCACCCTCCCCGAGACATAGCCATGGTTTTAAAAAACTGAGTTTCCATTGAAAGTATATGTGTGTCTATATTTTTTGGAAGTACTGCACAAGAGTCCCAGAAGCGCTGCCTTGCTGTCCTGCTCTAGCTTTAAATATAATTTTAATCATGCCATAGTCAAGTTTAGCACTCCCACACGCTATATTTAGAACCACAGAATAATTTAGGTTGGAAGGCACCTCTGGAGGTCACCTAGTCCAGCCTCCCACTCAGCACAGATCCCACGAGATCGGGTTGCTCAGGGCCTTGTCCCATCCAGACCCGAAAAAACTCCAAGGATGGAAGGCCATCACTTCCCTGGACAACCCACTCCTGTGCTTTATCAGCTTCTTGGGAATTTTGTTTCCCCCAATACATCTAGTCAGAACTTGCCATGTCGCAAGCTGAAGCTGTTGACTCTTGTCCTTTTGCCATGCACCTCTGAGAAGAGTCTGGCTCCATCTTCTCTACAGCCCACCAGAAGGGACATGAAGACGGTGATGATTTTCTCCCTCAGCTTCCTGAGGAAGCCTGGCTCCCACAGCCCCTCCTTGTACAGCCAGCCTCTAACCATCCATCCACAGACCTGCTCCACTGCATCCCAGGGGCAGGACCCTGGCATGACAGCAAAACAGGCTTTCTCTCTAAAATCCCTCCCTAACACGATCATCGCCGCAAGTGAGTGAGGACACACGCTCTGAAGCAGGGTGATTAAAATAGACGCTAAATATGAGTTTGGAAGGCTAATCAAAAAGTGTCCTGGCACTCAGTGCTGGTGAACACCTTTAACTCACAGCATCTTTGCCCATCTAGGTTTTTTCACAAGGCCACCTTCCATAATATCGTACCAGGTACCATAAGTAATAAAGCAACACTTTTCTCTCTAGATCTGCCATAAGGAGCTTTGGATGTCCTGGGGGGTCAACATTTCTGATCTGAACTTGTAGCTTTAGACTGGATTCTAACAGAATGGAAGCTAATTTTAGGCACACTCATCTACCAATGG
>KL280233.1:16827-48884 GCA_000699545.1 Podiceps cristatus | reverse complement strand
AAAGTTTTCTGGCTGTTTTACCATGTTGTTATTGATCCACTTTAGGGGAGTCCATGCCTCTGTGTGTTAATTTTTCTTATCACCGTTAAATTATCTTTCTCTCCCTTTTCTGCTTTCCTGTCTTTTAAGGCAAAAACCACATTGGACCAGGAGGAGATTATTTAAATTTTCAGAAAGATTTCTAGTGGCTACATAGATAAGCTAGAGTATGACTGTAGTAGGAAATTAAGTATAAAGAAAGTTATGGATTTTTTTCCAGTATACTAGATGCACCTCAATAATTTCTTGTGATAAGTTTTCATTCTGCAGTACATGAAAGTAATCTAACACTGGTGGCAGTTTCCAATCAAATAATGCATTGCAGATTCATAACCTGCCTTTTTCTCACAATGAGAACAAGAGCCATGTAACCTAAGTTTTGTTACAATATTTTTCAACTTGACATGTTACTCAAATTAGTAATAAAATTATCAGCATAATATTCTAGGAAGTGTTATGCAAGAGATTACTTTGATTAAGTGGATTTTTGTACAGCTCACTGTATTCCCTATTCAAATAGCATTTCCAAAAAAGATTTCTTAAGCCATAATCACAGCTACTCTCACTAGATACCTCATTTTTTTTTTACTATGTAAACAAATCCAAAACATTGAAAATGGAAATTGTGTTTCTACTTACACTTTGGATGCTTTTTTCTTCCTCTTGAATAATTTGACTTGGAAACAATACTATCCAAATAGAAGCACTCTTTTCATGATATGTATTTCCACATATATTTTCAGGTAACTTGTGTAAGCATATCACACAAAGATAAGTGAAATCACATGAGGAAGCAAGCTGTATGGGATCTGGAATAAGAGGACTTGAAAGGAGAGGAGGTCCTGGTGTTAAATCTCCTCTTTCTTAACTCTCACGTGCATATAAACTGTTCTGCTGTTAAATCACAGTCTTTGTTTGGATTTTTTTAATCTTGAATGAGTTATACATACAAAAACATTATTACCAGAGAAGCTCATGTAGGTTCATAACAATCCATCTATGCAAATACTTGTAAGTTAGTCAGCAATGAATTAAACTTTGAAATAAAATCCTACTCAGAGATTAAATTTGGCATGAGATTTTAAAAGTATTTGTATTTTTAATATGTATGGAAGATAAGGTGACAGAAGGAATATAATTTTCACAGGCCTAATGACAAATTCTGTAGACCCAAGCTTCAGTGGATGGGATCTTTGATGACAGCAATATATATATAAAGAAGAATATTTGTAAAACCTTTAATACTACTCTACATAGCTTTCTGCGTATGTAGAGGTACATCTCAGAAATTAATCTCTCTATAGATTGAGAATCTGAGGAATACTTACCACAGAGACCTGAAAGATGACTCCTGAAAATATGTTGATTCATAATTTGTTACAGTAAGCCTGTTAATAATTAATGCTGTTAATACAATGTATTTCAGAACAGTATGCAAAAAGTTAAACTCTTCAGAGTATCTTTATAATCCCTATGTTTATTTGAACTTATTGAAGATTCAACTTTTATTCTGCATTTGTAGAGGTCAGCACTCCTGATTGTATACCGGACCGTTTTTATAGCAGGTCTGTAAAATCTCAGATAGTTAAACACTAGGCTTTTTTTTTTTTTTTTTTTTTTTGGATGATCAGAGGCAAACACTGAAGATGTGGCCTTTGCTTTTCTTCTTTATTGCATTTTTACATGACCAAAATAAATATTCTTAGCTTTTAAGGTCAGATAGGTTAAAAAGTATGAAATACTGCACTCTATGAAAATTTTTGGTGGAATCTCTTCCACCAGACTTATCCTTGACATGCAGGCTAGTGAGATAAATGAAGCCAAAATTACCTTTTTAAGCTGAGCAAAACTAAATTTCATGCACCTATTGTGAGTGTAACTCGTGTTGAAGGCTTTAATATTTATACAGAAAAATGAAGGTGTTATGACTTTTGCCTTCAATTAGTTTTAGGAGACAGAATTTTTCTACTCACAGTGGACTTAGAAATCTCTATTTTCTCTCTATTGGTGTCAGTAACCATGGGTCAAAAGTTAGCTTGTGACATGTATAAGCCTTCAAATATTTTGGCTACATCCATGTTTTATTTTTTTCTTTCATTTTCCCATATTCTGCAATTTTTGTATGTTAATTTTAGAAATGGATATATATTCTTGTCTACTTTTAGACAAGAGGTCTGATATAGTATTTTACTGCCTGGCAGTACTGCATTAAACAACCTGAGAAACAATAGTTAAGTCATTCCTTTTCAAGACAAGCAACACAGTCAAGAATCTTGCTGCGGAAGTACTGCTCTTCATTTCTCATGTCATAAACATGGTACGTTTAAAAAAAAAAAAGTGATTGTATAAGTGAGCCTTGTGTTCAGATCAGCTCCTACTTCCTAGAGGAATTTACCCCAGAGTTTCGGGTCAGCTGACAAGAATTGAGTAGACTGAGAACGTATCACATGCTTTGACAATTCGCTTGTGCCACAGGAGAAGAGTTACTTGTCTTGGATGTTAGGCAGTTTTAGGTGCTCTGCCCCTATAGGCTATAGAAAAAGAACGATGAACGTCTGAATTTTGTTCACTTTTTTTTTTTTTTTTTTTTTAATAGGAAGCTGGCATGGGAGGTAGACGGTATATCTGATCTGTGTTGAACCTGTGAAGCAACATGCTGGTGAGATGTGTCTAAGCTATGAGATTTCCTAGTCTAACTGTATCAGACAAGTGTCATTTGAGAAGCGATCAAAGCCTGCAATTCAACTGAATGAGACAAAATTTGGTGGCTAAACATTAATGCCAGGGACTCTGCTTGAGATTTAGTGCCAGTAGTTGCCTAGAATTCTCTTTAAGAAAGGTCTGTTTCCTAGAGCTTCTGTACAAAGATGGGACGTATACCTACACGCGCGGCTGCCGTGCCGGGAACCTGTCTGGTCATGCAGCGAGGTATCGAACAGTCGGGCATGTTCAGGCACGAGCCCCTTCATGCGCCCAAGGGCATGCTCAAGTCTGAGCTTGCAGGTGCATTTTGCTGTCTTTATGGACCTGTTTGATTTATGAGAATGGGACTGCACTGTTAACAAAACCACATTAAACCAGCGATTGGAACCTTTCAAAATTATTTCCTTTGCTAACTATGTTGCTTCTTTACTGCCAGTTGGTCCAGCTTTAGACCAATGTTTTTAATTTCTTTACTGGCCTTATCAGGTCAGCACATTTTCTTTCTTGCTGGTAGTGATGTAGGTGTATATCATGGAGAACAGGAGCTATACATGCCCTCTCAAGGCAGATTGTAAAATAGCCTATCTGGAACCCAAGGCACTGACATTTTTACTAGATAACTGCTGTTGTACAACAAGTGGTAGATGATACATTCAGAGAAAGCAATGAATAAAAATGTTATCTCCATTGTAGCAAATATTCCCATTGTACAAGACAAAGTTGTATATAGATTGTTTAAAAATGATTTCTCTATTTAAGAAAAATTTATGTTTAAAAGGAGAGATATTTACATTAAGGGACATAGGAAAATTATTTATGATATTCCTGAGTCACGTTTGTGTGATTTGACAGTAGAATGGATAATAAATATTCTTAAGTAAGGCATTGTTGAAAAAGCCAAGTTATAGAGCTTTATTGTGTTTTGTTCAAATGAACTTTTGCTCATTCAATTAATTTTTGGAGATGTCAATACAGGAGTCTCACTGGGATAGGGAAAATCTGCCAGGATTTTAGACAGATGCACAGCAGATTCAGAAAAGCTGCATTGCTGGAAGTAGAGTGGCCACCAATCTTGTAATGACCTGGTAATTTATCTTGTGAATAACCTAGTAAATGACCTTGTAAATGTGATAATCTTAGATTTGCTAATTCTCTTAGCAATGAAGTAGCCAAGAACATATAATGAGGAGAGTTAGGGCCAAAATCTTCCAATTTACTGGAGAGTACTTTCAAGAAGTAAACAAATTCTGTCAAAGCAGAATCCTGATTTTCAGTCAGATGGGGGTTTATATCTTTATGAAATACCATGTATGAATATCTGTTTCCTTCACTGAAAGATAGCATTTAGTCATAAATCCAGATTCTAAAGAGACTTTTACTGAAGCACAGTTTAAAGGCACACATGCTAGGTTCTCAGTGCTATTCACTAACACACTTATGATGGCAATACTTCACACAATACTTCAATAGCATCAAGACCATCTTCTGCTTGCAGATGACAATATTTGTTGTCTTTGAAACAGGTTCAATAGTTTGGGTTACATTCTTCTAAAGAAGTCTGACATAGCCTATTAGTCCTGAAGAAATCCAAAAGTGGAAAGTTGGAGGTTTGAAGTTACACTGATTTGGGCCATTAGCAAGATTTACTTAGTAATCAATCTTAAGTATGCTATAAAAATATACATGCATTGAAGTACAGTGATGCGTTATGATGCAAATCTGAAAAAAAAAAAGTGTCAATTGTGTAACTTGTAAGAGTTAAGAAATATTTGAAAAAAAATTTCATTTCAGCAACTAGGGTTAAATGGATAAACAAGTTCCTAACTGTGGATATAGTTAACAGACCGATGCACTAATTCTTTTTGTTCTACTCTGTGCTTATGCTGTTTCGGTTATAGCAGTCTCATGAAATCATGGCTTGGTTTCTTCTCAGGCAAACCCATGATATCCTGCAATACTTTCAAAGTAGTGAGTTAGAGAGAAAGATAGTGGCATTTACCAGTATTTAATTATCTCTCTCTTCCTTCTCTGAAAATCATTGTTGTTATTATGTTCATTTACAAGTATTTAAATGTAGGCCTTTGTGTAATTGTTCTTTTATGTGAAAAGTAGTGTTTTATGTGCAAATATAGGAAGGTATTAAGGCATATAATTCATTACCACTAAAAAAATAATCAAAGAAAGACTAATTTTTTACATTAAAAACATACTTCTTATTTAGTCTAAAGTTTTAATTACTATTACATCCTAACAAAATTAAAAGAATACTCCACAAAAATTGATGAACAAAAAAAAACCCCAAAAGCTAAAATATTAAGGATGATTTATTAATTCCTGATGAAAAAAAAAAAGGAAAAATAATATTTTCTGCAGTAGAGGATTTTTATTTAAAAAATGAAGTCAAGATTACAGTAAGGCTTATTCACTTTACAGTCTTGAAAACTGAAAAATGTTGGAGGCATCTGTGTATAACTGTGTAATGAAAATCTGTGTATCACTAAGGCCCTGAAAGACATTCCATCTTTGATGAGACCATGGAAAAAGAAGAATAATGAATCCCTGGTTTTGCTTTTTGATTTCTGATTTACTCTACGGGACAATCTTAGCTTATACACTTCCAGCACTGAGATCAGTTTTCATTAGCGAACTAGAAGCAGTAGCAAAACAACTAAAAGAAAAAGAGAAGCCACGATACAGTACCACAAATTAAACTTTAGTTTAATGGAGCATCTGGAGCATACTAACTTTATGGAATCTTACTTATTATTGATACAGAGTTCAACTAAGTGCTGTTAAGAGTGTATAACTTTAGTTTTTCTATGAAAAATTTTTAAATGAGACTGAAGTTAGCTTTTACTGCCACAAGCTTTTAAATTGCTGCTCTTAGGTAAGATGTGCAATAGGTTATGGAGAAATAAACTTTGGTGTTCTCTTGTTTGCAGAAGATTGGATTAATTCTTGTTCTGACATCCTGAAACAATAGTCTCTGTTGGAAGATACCTGTGAATTGGACATCCGTAAAATGGATGGGTTGTTTCTGTGTGTTCAAATTTATTTGCATTTTAGAATTTTCCTTTTCCTTAAAAGTAAAGTAGCTATTCTTAAGAGGTGTATGTAAGCATTCCTTAAAGCTGTATAGGTGAGGAGTGAATGCTCCCTGCCCTGGTCCCAGTAGTCCAAACTCCCAAATTATTTTCAGGAAATATAATTACCAGACCAGCTGGCACTGCTTTTTTTTTTTTGGGGGGGGGGCATGGTCTGTTTTTTTTCCCCCCTCTTTTTTCTTTAGGCTGTATGTTTGTACTAAATTACCTGTTGCTTACCATCAAAATGCCTCTTCCTATGCTACTGTCCGATAACTGCGAGCAGACCGTGAGAGCAGGGTGTAGCCTTACGTAGTGCATGTAGATGACATTTGTAAGAGAGAACCTGGCGTATGCTGCACTTTTACAGGAAACACTCATCGCATGACAGGATTTGTTTTGATTCAGTTCCCAACAGTTGTGAAATTCCAAATCTTGCAGATGAGGGTCTTGTCTTTTCTGATAAATATTTATCTTCTGACTCACTATTGACCGTGTATATCTACTGGTTTTGAGTAAAAATTCAGAAATGATAGAACATTAGTTTCATTCTTCAAAAGGTTTTGCTGCATGAATTTGAAAAATATAATTTCTTTGGCTATTCTCATCCTATTTAAACTTTTGGATAGAGCAATCTTTTCTTTTAAAATAATTATAATTGCATTACATTTTTTGTAAGTGGATTGAAATCTTACTTGAGCAAATACACAATTTTGTTTTAAGATGTTGCTTTTTCCACAAATTCTGCAGATGGTATCCTTCATTTACTTCTGCCTCTGTCTTCATCTGGTGTGAAGCATACAAACACAAATCCCCAGCGAAGTACCAAACGATGTTAAACATTGCTCAGATACTGGTATGAGACACTAACTTTGAGGTCATGTTCCAAGGATTGTGTCTATCTGCAAGATATAAAGAGGAACAAATCTCTAATTTCTCCCAATCTCAGCTGAGTACAGAGCCAGGCTCTTTCGATGACTTCCTCTGCCCTAGTGCAACGTTTGACATGGACATCCTCACTCAAGCCATTCTCTAATCTGTCATGGCTCTTTTCCCTTTCACCAACAAACTTAAATTTCAGCCCTGCAGGATTTAAAACATTAGGACCTGAAAACAGGGGGAACAAAAGGGGTAGGAAAAAAAATGTCTACCTTTCTTGCCAGCATTGTTCTACTTGTCCTGCAAGAAAGTATTAGTTGAATCATGGTGAGTCAGTTGGTTAGTACATTCATTTACCACAAAGCAGACCGACGTCTGCTTCCAAGGAATGCTTCAATATTTCATGTTAAGCAATCATTGGAGCAGAGATTAGAAATCACATTTGATGCATACCTCTCAACGAGCATTAATGCAGCACATTAATACCAAATTGTGTTAACACACGTAAATTAGTTTCTAAGAAATTTCAAGGGAAAATGGTATTGCAAATACTACCCAATTTCTCTAAACTTTATATTCTAAAGGACTCAGGAATTTATCTGATTCTTAGAAGGGTCATTGGAGAGTGTATATTTTAGTGAATGATAAATTAGTCCTGCAATACACACAAAAAATAGAAGTCTTCAAGTAGTTCTAACGAGAGCTACTTCTTGTAGGTCACAATTTAAGAAGATATGTAGTAATCCTCATTAATTAAGCATGTAAACAGTTATATTAACTTCAGGAAGTTTACAGATGTGCTTCATACAGGGAACATACTGATCTTGAAATGAGATACAAAATTGCAGGCAGGCAGAAAATTATAATTTCAAGTTCTTGTTTCTAAGACTCCAATTTGCTTTCTATGTTTATATTAAAATTTTAAAGTGAAACTCCCTGAAATTCCAAAACATTTACTGGAACTATAAGAGGAAATTTCAGATGACTTCCCCTTCAATTTGATAATTTGAATTCAATTTTGTTTTTTTATCAAAAGCTTTTTGTCTCAACATAATGTCTAGTACTCTGCAACCACAACCTATAGTTTGCCAAGAAGAAGAATGTAAATTCCCGTTACATCACTACATCAGTGCTACCTTTTATGTTTTCTGAACACAGTTGATCATCTGGATGAATTTAATTATGAAAGTCACTGAAAAACAGATGTCCATATATGTCCACCTGCTTTAGCAGGGCGTTGGACTAGATGATCTCCAGAAGTCCCCTCAAATCCCTACCATTCTGTGATTCTGTGGGGGTCGGTCTCTTCTCCCTAGTAACAAGTGATTGAATGAGAGGAAACAGCCTCAAGCTGCGCCAGGGGAGGTTTAGGTTAGATATTAGGAAAAACTTCTTCACCGAAAGGGTGGTCAGGCATTGGAACAGGGTGCCCAGGGAAGTGGTTGAGTCTCCATCCCTGAAGGTATTTAAAGAACGGATAGATACGGTGCTTGAGGGCATGGTATAGATGGACTTGGCAGTGATGGATTAACGGTTGGACTTGATGATCTTAAGGGTCTTTTCCAACCTTGACAATTCTATGATTTTATGATTCTATATTTGAATGTGTATTTTTCCATATCTTAGGTATATCTATTTTATGATAAGTATGGTAATTAAAAAAAAAAAAAAGAAAAAAAAAAAATGTTGGCTGTAACTCTTTATCCAGTGTGACTTCTCAAATGAACAAGTTTTTTCCAGGAACGCTTAAAGAGGCACGTTTGAAATCATTAAGGACATGGAGTTACACAGAGTTATAGAAAATATAGGACATCTGAGACAATACCTACTGTAGTCCTTTTTCCTAAATCAGAACCAATTAATATCTAAACCATTGACAACAGTTTTTCCAATCCGTGCTTAAAAATGCGCAGTAGTTGGGTTACAGAGCCTCCCTAGGTTATCTATTGTGGTGCTTAATTGCCTTTGCAGATGCGTCAACCATAAGGAAAGCTCCCTGCCGCTGCCGCAGCAGTTTCCCTTACTGCTCCACTTCAGAGTGCTCGGGAGTGGACATAGTTTAGTCTCCTCCACTTCCTTGGTAGCTGAAGGAAAGGAGGAAGGTGCCTCCAGATGGGAAGCGGGCGGCCGTTACGGGCACGGCTGTGGGAGGCTGGAGGTGAGGAGGGGAGCCACGGGCTGCCTGGCTGTGCCCCACAGTGAGGGCTCAGCCCGCCGGGGTTGGTCTGCCTGTGCAGGCAGGTCTCGGCTCCTCCAGGGATGCAGCCACAGCTACAGCTCAAGGCACCGAGGCCAGGGGCTGGCACTGTGGCTGAGTAATGATACCTCAGATTAATAATCTCCTTTACCAAGAAAATGTGGGGACTTCAGTACTTCCAGTATGTTGAGTCTTTAGATTCTTAAGGAAACTGTAATGTGCTTGCATATAGTGACCTTCCAGAGATAAGCAGATGGACAACAGAGCTGCGACTGTTTTGCATTACATTTAAATTATGTGGTAGATTGTGTTCTCTTTTTATTTTTAGTGAATGAGAGAGAGAGACATTTTGCTTTTCTAAGTTTGGAAATAAAAATGAGTTTCAAATTTCTGGTCTTAAACACTGTACTAAACACATCTACCAAAAAAATATATTTTTTTGTAGTGCTGGGATTTTATTTTTCCTTTCATTTTCTATGTATTTCACTTTCTTACCTGCTGCTCCTCTTTGTAAACATTGATCACTGGACGTGTTGGGAAAAGAAGTAATCACATGAAACAGGAGGGATTTCATCAGAATTATATCTGAAAATCTTGTTCAAAAAAAAATCCTATGCTACAGCTTAATAGTACTTTTTAAAAGCTGAGAATATATGTTTTTCTGAACAGTAGTTTAATCTAATTTAAAATGCTAGAACTGCTTATTGCCTGAACTCCATTCTCTTGGACATATGTTTATCAGAAGAGCTACACTCTGACATAACCATTTTCAGTTAGCAAAATGACACAAAAGGAATCATAGATACCAGCACAGACGAAAGGAAGAGACAGACTCTAAATCATCTTTTCACATTCAAATGCTGGCTTACAGAACATTATGAGAACAGAATAAAAGAAGGTGGGATGGAAATAGGAAGGAAAAGATACGAGGAAAAGTCTTTTCAGAATTTTGACTAATTATTACCAAAACCAAATCACTTAAAAATAATTTAAAAACCCAAACACCTTTACTTATTATTGTTTCATTTTGTAAGGGAGAACATTAATTAATCTTGACATATTGCTAAATTTTATCTCTTGCACTCACCGGCCTTTATTAAGCTTTTTGGCAAAACGTGACGTTTCCTTTATAATTATAAATGCTTCAGAATGAAGAAATATTACAGTTCTTTTTTGTTTGTTTTCCAGGAGAAGAAAACTTAATAATTTTTTTTTTTAAATTTTTAAAAACACTTAAGGATTTTTGAAGTCCATAGGCAATATGATTATAGGAAACATAGAATTTGTAAGCTTACACATTCTTCTTTGTTTTTTTATGTAGATGTTACTGTGACAGATTTTACAGAGGAATACATGGATGAAGTCACCTAGCCAAGGCTGAGTCAAAGGTAGATTGCAAAACTCCATTTCTGTGCTAATGAATGCTTTATCTTTCCTACTTCAAAAATACTTCATTTTTTAATGATCATGACCTTTAGAGGTCCCTTCCAACCCAAACTATTCTATGATTCTATCATTACCTAAGCATTACAAGTTTAGCCTGTTCTTACAAAACCTTAATTAAATTGAATTAATATTTCATTAGATATTGAACAATTTAATATTTTTATTAGCCTGTAGTTAGTTGTTTTACTGGTTTACAATTTGGTAATTGGCTCTGGCTATAAATGAAACTACGGCTCTTGTTTCACTCAGAAAAAATAAAAACCAGCACGGTCATTTTTTAATATAATGATAGTAGTACTAAGTAGTAGTACTATTATTTCAAATATAATAGTATTTCCCTTTCAGAAAATTATCTAGAAGCTCTGTTAGCATAGTCCCATTACCATCAATGTGAGACAGAGAACAGACAACAGAGTCATTGCAGAAAATGAAGAATGTCTAATGGTTTCCCCTTCAAAGAACAAATTTCTTCATATATAGGACAACTGATATGAAAGTATAGCTTTCACGTGGAAATTAATCCAAATCATTTAGATGGTATGACTTATATTTTGAAAATACATACAGACGTGCCACAGCTACATTGCTTATGCACCAGCAGGTTGCATAGACAAGTGTATGTATGTGAATATATTTGTTAGGTGTTGGCAACAGGCAAATTAAAAATGCCTAAATGAAATACAGGTTTCATTATTTGCAGAAGTTTAATTAAAATCTTGGCAAGATTTTTTTCTTTGATGTTCTTTACCTAATTGTTTTTTAAAATGGATACTTTTGATAAACTTCCTAGAATTGTGCCTGGCATCTTTAAAGACACAGTTTAGTCAGCATTTTGTTTTCTGTTCTAAAAGTTAACATTGCCTTTGTTGTTTAAATACAAAGCATGACCCTATTGTCACTTCCAATTTCAATTTTAGCTGGTCTGAGATTAAAATATTTTGAATTCTAAGACAAGTAGGACTTTCATGTCTGACTCCATTGAAAGCTATCATCTTTATGTTATACTTTATCCACCTATATGCACTTCTGTTTATATATCATTATTAGATTGCAAAGGGGTGCTCTTAAAATTTAGGAAATACCAGAAATAAACTTGCCTCTGCAATATTATTCCAGCCCACTTGTGTACTTTTCAGTTTTTAATTATATTTTTAACTTTTAATCCAAAGATGTGCTTGCAACTAACTTTACAAATATTTCTTTACAGTTTCCATAATCATTCACTCAGACATAAAAAGATGGAGCTGAAACAGAAGGTGTAACAGAGGTGTAATTGACAGAATTTGTCTGGGATATTCAAGGTAACTCATACACTTTTTTCATACTTTGACAACATGCTGTAAATATTCCTCTAGACAATTATTCTATTTCTAAAGAGCTTGAGGCTAAAAAAGGACTAACTCAAGAAAGAAAACCTTAGCATATATATAATAATCTTGAGTAAAACCTTTCTCCTAGACAAGCATGATCCAGTTAAATATGCCCCCATATTGGACAGAGGCAGCTCCAGCCAGGTCCAAGGTGGACCCGCTGCTGGCCAAAGTGATGTTGATAGCACCTCTGTGGTAACATATTTAAAAAAGGATAAAAAATGCTGCACAATAGCAGCTGAGAGAGAAATGAGTGAGAATATGTGAGAGAAACAACTCTGCAGATACTGAGGTCAATAAAGGAGACGAAGGAGGGGCTCCGAGCACCAGAACAATTTTCCCCTGCCACCCATGGTGAAGACCATAGTGACACAGGTTGTCCCTCTCAGTCTCTCTCAGAGAAGCTTCCTTTCTCCTGGTTTTGTTATTCTTGACACCTGGCACTGCAGACAAGTTTAGAGAAGGGTGGATTATTGGAAGATTTGGAATTAAACCCTAAAATAAGAAAAAATTAGAAGTTTTCAAACCATGGAAATCATAATGAATGAACGAATACAGGAGAGACAGCAGCTTGATCTACTGATATATTCAAAATTTAAAACAATAGAAGCTGGAGGATGCACATTTCTCCTAAAAGAGCACGCTAAATAGGTACATTGGTGAGTAATAAATTTAAAGTGATATATTGTAATTCAAAGGAAAAGAGTGCTGTTACTGGACTGGCCGTGCACCAAGGTTTGTGCTATTGTCAGGAGGATATCCTCATTGAGGGTTCAAAGGTCCAGAACAATTAAAAGTAGTTTAAAAATGTCTCTCAGAGAACAGAGAAACCCTTAATAGAGAATAAAAGGGAGCTGGAAGCAATTAACGCAGGACGTGTATATGTAGATCGCAGCACAGCTGGGATCACCACCAGGGTGTCTGCCCCTGGCAAGGAGAGTGTCCATGGGAATGACAGATTATACTTGGAAATTTTTATTCAGTTTTGTTGCTTAACGCAGGGTCTTGCGAGTGCTGTTGTGTTTCCCCACAAACTTGTAATGCAGATAAAGATTCTGAGAAAGTGCAAACTTACAAAGGTTCGAATTCTCAGTCAGACTGAAGTACAAAATTTACTTCTCCATACGTACTTTCAGTGAGGGATACAGTGCTATTGTAAAGAAGAAAGATCAAATTTAGAGGTTTAGGTATTTTGATCACTAATGAAAATTGAAAGTATAATTCACCCCAACATACTTATTGTTGTACCTTGAAACCTGCAGTGGAAATGACTGTATCTATGTTGGACAACCTGGCCCTTGAGAAAATGGAAAAGAACAGGCCTGATTCATCTTTATTTTTGCTTGTTGGGATTTAGTCATACCACTTCTAGTCTGTTTCAGTACCTTCAAATATATAAAGGTGTGTATAATTGGTTTGAACAGATAACTTGATGCATATGAGAAAGTTTGATGTCTTTAACGAAGACTGGATGAAACTGGTTATAAACCACTTGCTGCTGTTGTTTAAAATGGGATAGAACATGAACGTAGGTTGCAGACACAACCTTTACAAAATTTGCAAAAAAATGCAATTAAGCAATTAAGCACATTTTAATCTAAACCAAACGAAGAATTTGGCCAGTATCAGAAGAAATAGGACATGAACTGCCCAATCTACTGTTCAATTTAAGATACTCTGGAGAATGATTGAAACTATCGGAACGGGTTGAACAGGATAGCATGCTTCCAGCCCCTAATACTGAATAATCGCAGAACAACAGAATAGTTGAGTTGGAAGGGACCTCTGGAGATCATCCAGTCCAAGTCCCTTCCTCATGAAGGGTCAGCTAGAGCGGGTTGCCCAGGACTGTGTCCAGTCTGTTTTTGAGTATCTCCACAGATGGAGACTCCACAACCTGCCTGGACAACCTGGTTCAGTGTTTGACCACTCTCACAGTGGAAAAATTTCTCCTTCTATTGAAGTGAAAATTCCAGTATCTGACTTTGTGCCCTTTAACTGAGCACCATGACTAAAAGTATGACTTCATCATCCTCCCCCCATTCTTCCCTGATATTTGTACACGTTGGCAAGATCCTCTTGAACCTTCTCTTCCCCAGGCTGAACAGTCCCAGCTCTCTCAGACTCTCTTCGTATGTCAGATGCTCCAACCCTTTAATTAGGGCCCTGCATAGGACTCACTCCAACAAGTCCATGTCTCTTGTGCTGGGGAACCCAGAACTGGACTCCGCACTCCAGGTATGGCCTCACCAGTGCTGAGCAGAGAGGAAGGATCACCTCCCTCGACTTGCTGGCAATACTTTGCTTAATGTAGCCCAGGAAGTTATTGGCTTTATTTCCTGCAAGGCTGCATTGCTGGTTCATGTCCAACTTGTTCTCTATCAGGACCCCTGTGGCCTTCTCTGCAAAGCTGTTTTCTAGCTAGTTGGCTCCCAGTTTGTAGTGGTGTCTGGGATTATTCACCCCCAGGTGCAGGATTTGGCATTTGCTTTTGTTGAACTTCATGAGGTTCTTGTTGGTCCATTTCTTCATCTTGTCCAAGTTGCTTTGGATCTCAGCACAACATTCTGCTGTATCAGCCACTGCTCCCAGTTTTGTATTATCAGAAAACTTGCTAAGGGTACACTCTGCCCCATTGTCCACATCATTAATAAAGACGTTAAACAGAATTTGTCCCAGTATTTGCCCCTGAGGTGCACCTCTGGTGACTTGCCTCCAACTGTACTTTATGCTGCTAATCTCAAACCTTTGAGACCAGCAGTTCAGCTAGTTTTCAGTCCACCTCACTGCACATTTGCCTAGCCCATACTTCATCCATTTGTCACTAATGACACTACAGGAGAGTGTTGGAAGCCTTAATGAAGTCAAGATAAACAATATCCATTCTCTCCATATCTACCAATGCAGTCATCTCATTGTACAAGGCTATCAGGCAGGTAAGGCATGATTTCTCCTTCATAAATCTGTACTGAATACTCCTCATACTCTCCTTGTCTTTCATCTGCTTGGAAATCGTTTCCAGCAGGATTTTACTTCCAACATGCTCCTAGGCAGAGATTGAGGCTGACCAGCCTACAGTTCCCTGAATCCCTCTTCATGCCCTGAAGTAATATTTGCTTTCTTCCAGTCTTCAGGAACCTCACCCAGTTGCCACTACCTTTTAAAAATAATCAAGAGTGGCCTCACAGTGACATCTGCCAGCTCCCACAGGACTCATGGGGGCATCTCATCAGGCCCCATGGACTTTAGTATGTGCAGTTTGTTTCAGTGCTCCCTAAACTGTTATTCCTCCACCGAGGGTAAGTTGTCTTTACTCCTAATTTTCTCACTTGTCTCAGGAAGCTGGTATTACTGAAGGTTGGTCTAAACTAGTAAAGCCCAAGCTGAAGAAGACATTGCATACCTCAGCCTTTTCTATGTCCTTTGTCATTGAGTGTCCCACCCCCTTCAGCTGTGGGGCTGTGTTTTCCCTTGACTCACTTTTGCTTCTTATCTATCTGTTGAAGCCTTTCATGTTGCCTTTCGTGTCCCCTGCCAGATTCAGCTCCTGCTGGGCATTTCCAAACACCATCCCTGCACAACTAGACAGTGCCTTTATATTGCTTCTGTGTGACCTGACCTGGCTTCCACTTCTTCTATGTTTCCTTTTTAAGTTTGGATTTTTTCAGGAGCTCCTTGCCTCCTGCTACCCTTGCTTAATTTCTCACTTATTCTTGAGCTTGTAGAAGGTGATCCCTGAAAATCACCTAGCTCTTCTGAAACCCTCTTCTCTGCAGAACTGCACCCCATAGGCTAGAAGAATTAAAAAGTTCTCTAGAATGGTTTGCTTGACAGCGTCCAGACAGCAATTCCTAAATTATTTGAGAAAAAAATCGCCTTCTGTACACCCCAATTAATACTGTATAGCACTAAGCAGTCTTTGTTGTTTGGTGGAAAGAGGTTGCAAGCTTGCACGGTCTCTCTGCATGCCTTGTTCCTGTTTCTATCTCACCCACCTCCCAGTACTATATTCATCCCTAAAAAAATGCAATGTTGAGGAAACTTTTTACTTTATATATACACCAAACTGTGAGTAAATAAAGCAACACATATAAACAGATTTGTGTTCATGAGACAGATTATTCATTTACATTAGATTATTTTCTTTCTATTGGATAAAAAGTAGATAATTTGTAGCAGTTCTGTTTTGGGGTTTGTTTGTTTGATTGTTTTCAGCCACAGTATATTCACAGGGCTTGATTTGTTGAGAGATGGGGGCATGAGTTAGGCAGTTCACAGTGAAATACGGATTTAGATATGTAACTGTTATTCCTTATAACCCAGTGACATAGGCTGGTGGAAAAAAAAATAATCAGCCTAATAAAATGCATTCTGAAAAGGAATGCAGTCATACACTGATCCATATTTAGCATGGTTGCTATGGAATAGCACAGATTAACATGCTATCAACCGCTGACATGTTGTTCAAGAAGAACTGGGAATTTGAAAAAAATAGAAATGGACAGATAAGACTTAAAAAAAAAAAAAAACCTGTGTAAGTATTGTATTTCAGAAAAATGGTGCAAGTGGTATGTATGTTAGGAGTCAATGATTGCCAGACACTGTGAAATATTAAGGGAGTTGTTATACATCCAACCTAGTTGGACACATAATGGAAAGGAGTCATTGACAGGTTTTATATGTTCAGTTGGTGGGGATAAGGAACGTTTATTCTGCACTTTTTCCTGGGAAGAAACAGTACTGTTAGAACAAATGACCTTGCCATCTCTCGGCAATACTCATAACCAAAGGAGTTTTTCAAATCCAGATGGCAGAATAAGGTACCTCAGAGGCTAGCTGAGCAATTTTAGAAGTATTTAAAGCTTTCTATTACGTAAGTGCTCACTGCTGTTGATGCTATGGGAGCCTGGCAAGCAAAGGTATACTATTGGAAACTATCCTTAAAGCAGCTTAGTTTTGGAGACAGGCTGTCTGGGACAGGGTTTCAGCCGTTGGTGTTTTGTTAAAAAGTTACAACTGTTAGAGAGGAGGTAAATGAAGCAGAATACCGAATTTAACTAAGCCCGGCAGCTCCTCCTTCCCATGTGATAGATCTTTTGGCTTGCTTGCAGGTGTTTTACAGTGGGCCAGCCCTGCTGCTCAATCAATCGCTGGTACAGGCACTGTGAGACCTTCCGAACAATGTGGGTAAATATATATTTGTGGATAAATATACCCTTGTCTGTGTTAAAATTGAATTCCTGCTATGAAAAATTAATGGTGTATGTTGTATTATTCATTAGGAAAAAGATTTGCCTGACAATTGGGTTTTTTTAAGTAGATGATCCACAATGTAAAGAAAATGTGACAAGAATATAGTGACTGCACAGTCTGAGCATACATTGTTTGCTGTCTTGGTCATGTGTTGCTTTTTGGTCATATATTGCTTATTACTTGCAAAATTCAAATAATCATAGATTCATAGAATGTTTTGGGTTGGAAGGGACCCCCAGAGCCCATCTAGTCCAACCCCCCTGCAGTGAGCAGGGACACCATTACCCAGACCAGGTTGCTCAGAGCCCCGTCCAACCTGGGCTTGAATGTTTCCAGGGATGGGGCCTCCACCATCTCTCTGGGCAACCCCTTCCAGTGCTTCACCACCCTCATCGTAAAGAATTTCCTCCTTATATCCAATCTAAACCTACCCTGTTTCAGTTTAAAACCGTTACCCCTTGTCCTATGATAATAAGCTGTACTTTACATGGTTACCTGGAGGGAAGAGGCCAGCTTTTATATTGTTAGATCTTTATATGATAGTCTTTTCTCTTTTGGCTTAAATTATGTATGTACATTGTGCATAAACCAGAAGCATTTAAACTCTTTGGCCATCTCAGACACATCACTAGGGCTTACACATTGCAAATATCATGTGTCGTCCCCCCCACCCCCCAACTGCTTACACAGTCACCTGAATTTGTCTCTCATTAATCTGTAGAAAAAACATTATAGGCAAAAAGACTGTAATTATGTAATTTTGCAAAGGAGAGAGAAGAGGAATGGTTTTATAAACGTACATTGCAAACTGTTTTTTGTATGATGATGCTTCTCTTATCTCTCTTTAGTTACACAGAGGCAGGAAAAGCCTTCTGGTGGATTCACATCAGGAAACAATGGATAAAGGAAGTGTTCATTAACAGGATTATTTTAGGTCAGAAAAGTCAGCCATAACAGTAAGATATGAATGTATATGACACTCCAGAAAGCATTTCTAACTAAATAATATTTTTCTCTCAACGTATACCCTCAGGGATCATCTGTCAGAATGACTACTCATTCTGGCTTACATTTTAGGCAGACTAACTATTTTCATTTCCCATAATAATTTTTTCTGCCCGCATGAGCTCTTCTCCTGCTGTGTTAGAGATCATATGGATAAATTGTAGACTGGGAATCTGAAATGTCAAAATGACTGAGTAGCTACTTTGAAATAATGGTTGCTAAAATTTAGTTAGCAAAACTTGCAACATTTTTAAGTAGTGAATAGAAAAACTGTTCTGAAGATAGAGAATATATTAATTCTGATAATGGAATATTATTTCATTGCTTCTGTCTTAAATTTATACTTTTGGTATTCACTGTGAATTTGTTTGCATTTCTTTGAAATATTTGTAAATTTTGTTGAATAAACACTCTTGTTTGGCAGGGTATGTAAGTGTAAATGTTATATCAACAACATAGTTTTCCACCAGTCTAGATAGTCTAGGTGTACCTAGGCAACCTCTTGTCAGACCTGGCACCTCACAGTGGTTTTGAAAGACTTCAGTAGTGTGACGTTTAGAAAACATTAGCAGTAATGAGCTTTTCCATACTAATTCTAGCTTACAAAAAGAGTTCACTGTCCCCTGTGCACCCCCAAGTTGTTTTGGAATTAAACTAATAAATCTGAAAATTATAATCTTTTATTTCTGTCAGGAAAACAAGTCAGTGCTAAAAAAGTGCTACTGTTTTGGTTTTTTTTTTCTTTTTTTTGTTTAGCTTGAAAGTTTGCTGCCTAGCTAGTCCTTCAGCTAGAAAATCTAGTACTTTTCAATAAATGAAGGCAACCCCATGCCAGAAAGGGTAGATTCTTTTATTTGCAAGATTTCTGGCAAAGTGAAGAAGGGAAAAGTCAATGCACTACAGACATTACATATCTATATATATTTAAAAAACCTTTATGTATGTATGTTATGTATATGTGTGTATTTATAGTATTTGTACACACACAAATATATATATGCAACACCCATAATGCATTAACTGTATATTGAATTTATGCATATGTATACATAGAGGTATACATACATACGTACATACAATTAAATATATATATATAATGGATTACTTTGAAATAAATAAATCCAAAAGCATTTCTGCTTTTGGCTAAAAATTGAGATGTTATTTGAAAACAGTTGGATGTGTGTAGAGCCACAGAAACTCAGTCAGTTATAGTTCCCTTAGGATGCGTGGAGCCTGTGGCAGTGTATTTAGTTCTCTACTGTATCAGCACTTTACCTGACAATGTTCTCTGCTTGTTTTTTTCTGTAAGTCTTTTACCTCCTGTTTGTGCTCTGTGTTGTTATCTTTGGGAAGAAGTAACCGAGGTATGTCTGACTGTGGCCAACATACTGAATTCTTCTTTAGTCTAGAGAGTGCACATGATAGCAAGGCAAGAGAAGGTATTTAGGGGGATACCAGATTAGCTAATAGACCTAACTGAAAACTAAAGAAAACACACTGACAAACTGTTATAACTGCCAGGGTTTATAAACACAGTAAGTCAGCTGTGGGCATTTAACTACATGGACATTTAATCCTTGCCTAAAAAATGGCAGAGTCAAAGACTACTTTTGCAACAACAGCTATATGTGCCTGAGAGCTGCTTTAGTTCATAACAAATGATTATAGCAATTCTGTTCCACTCAGGGGCCAAGAATCAAAAGAATGTAATGTTTATATGCCATAGTTACTTTAAGCTAGAACTAATATATTCAACAATTTACATAGAAAAGGAGCAGGAAAGGAGAGATGGGAAAGGATAGAAGCCATAAGGGTTTTCATTTCCCTTAGATTTGTTGTACCTTTACTTCTCAACCCAAGGGGGCAGGCTGTATTTTGAGATTCCCAGTTCCAAGGAAATGGAGCATCTCAGACCCATCTATGCATACTCTCAACTTGCATTTCTCAGTTGTGTCGTTCTTTAGTTTATGATCATCCATGTTTGACCCATACATCCAGTTTGCTGTCCTCCTCTGCCACCTCCAATGATAAACCCCCAACTTTTCATCAGCTCCTGAATCAATGTGCTTGCACTGCATACTGTCAGATGTCATTTTATATTTGATTTAGTCTACAATTTGCTAAGAATTGGTCAAGCCCATTGATATGATGTCTCAAAATATACTCACACATCCTGTCTGCATCTTCACTGAATATCAAGGCACAATTTCCTGATCAATATTTCCTTCCTGTCTTTGACACATTTCTCAAGTAATAATATTGCTGAATATATTTTTTTCTGTTTTGAATGAGATTCTAATTAAAAAGTAGAGCCTCTCTGGTGTTGGTGGAACATTTGGACTGCACAACATTGTAAATTCAATTTTCCCATTATATTAAAACATCTTCACTATGGACAGCTTCTGAATTTTTCCAAGTTGCTTATAGTTTCTCTGCTGCCCTTAAAGTAGAATAATTTCCTCCAGTTTTATAAAGATGGTGTCAGAGAGAATGATTTCTAAAAAGTTACTTATGGAAGCTTCCTTTTTGTTTTTCCTAAAGTATCTTTTCTAGCAAAGAGGAAAAAAACTCAATTTCATATTTTATTTTTACAGATATTTCATTTGTTCACTTTACAAACCACAAAGGGTACATGTCAAAGGCTACACTCAGTATAGAAGAAAAACACTGAACAGAAGTTTTGTGTCATTCTGATATAGTTTTTTCTATTTACATATTGATCACATTTTTATAAGAGACCTACACTTAAGTATATCTTTCTGATTTGATCTTAAAATCTGTTTTTCTAAAAAGAAAATAAAGGTCTTATTTGCTTTACCATTTTATGTTATTTACTCTTCTCTAAACCTTTATCAATGGTATAAAAAAGGGAAAAATTAGTGCTGTTTTACATGCAAATGCTTAAATGAAAAGCCTCTTGTGAAATATCCGGGGTCAATTCATCTCACTTCATGTTAGTCTCCTACACTGTAGACTTCTGCATCTATGCATGTTATCCCAGTCCCCTCTTATAGCAAGTGGAGAGAAGCAAACATTTCTTATCTGATCTATCTCCATTAGGATGAGATAAATTGGCACCAAAAAAAAAAAAATCAATTTTCCTTCAATGTGTGTCTGTCTTTTCTGATCTATTTTTCTTACTAATTTATCTCCCTCATTATTACATTTTCTAGATTTTTTTTTTTTGAAAAAAATTTGCAATGTTTCTCCATAGCAGTTCCAGGCCATTTGAAGCCAACACAAAGTAGGTGATTGCCATCATGAACATTCTCTACCAAAAGCCAATGAAGATCTACATGGCTTAACACTAATCAGACATTTTTGTGAAGGATGTTCTTCATATTAGATGTTGAAATAAATAAGAAGTTTCAATGGATAGAGGCATTTTATACTGAATTGTAGATGGCTATAGACTAGAGGGTGAAATTTACTCCTAACTCAAGGAATCATTAGTAGGCAAGTCAAGTGCAAAGGCACTGGAATCTTCATATAGGCGACACTCTCCCTTGTTTAGCAGAAAAATACTGCCAGAATGACCTCCAGGAAAAGTTAAAGATTAAAAACTTTGAGAAGAAAGAATTGCTGGATAGTATCTGAGAGCTGCATCGGTTAAATGCATGTGGACAACCAGCTATGTTTAAGTGGAGGGAAAGAAACAATAAATGTTTATGAGAGTGGGTTGCATATGACATTACTTTTTATATTCACATGGGTCTTTTATAAAGATATATAGCTACCATCTTTATTTTATCTATTACAAAAACAAAACAAAAATCCCCAAATTACATTCTAGTGTCAAGAGGTTAGTAAGTAAGAAAACTTGTGTTGCTGTGAGGCAAGAGCATGCCTCATGCTCAACAAAGGTATTGAGAGACAACATAAGAGACAAAGGTACTGAGAGTTTGTCCTAACATAGAAGTCATACTGACCTTACTTCTTCCTTAACAAGCCTAATTCAAGCTCTAAATAGTGTTTTAGATATGTGAACTGGTGATAGAGCCTGAAAGGAAGAAGTCAGACTGCATGGAGATTACAAAAAAAATAAAGGTGAGGAACTGCTTCAAAAGACTACTTCTTTTTAGGTGTGCATGTAATTAGTGGTTATAGATATTAATTATTTTGTTTCATCAGAGCCCTGAAGTGTGCCACCACAGCAGATGTAGAAAGAAGAATCTAAATCCAAAATTCTCATTAGGCAGGTGGTCCTACACCTGGGATGTGGCAATCCATGGTTTCAATACAGGCTGGGGGACGATGTGATTGTGAGCAACCTTGCAGAGAAGGACTTGGGGGTGCTGGTTGATGAGATGCTCAACATGAGCCGGCAATGTCCGCTGGCAGCCCAGGCGGCCAACCGTACCCTGGGCTGCATCCCCAGCAGCATGGCCAGCAGGTCGAGGGAGGGGATTCTGCCCCTCTGCTCCGCTCTGGTGGGACCCCACCTGCAGTGCTGCCTCCAGCTCTGGGGCTCCCAACAAAAGGACATGGACATGTTGAAACAAGTCCAGAGGAGGCCACAAAAACGATCAGAAGGTTGAAACACCTCTTATATGAGGACAGGCTGAGAGAGTTGGGCTTGTTCAGCCTGGAGAAGAGAAGGCTGCGGGGAGACCTGATTGCGGCCTTCCAGTACATAAAGGGGGCCTATAGGAAAGAGGGGGAGAATCTTTTTAGTAGGGACAGCGGTGACAGGACATAGGGGAATAACTAAAACAGGGCAGGTTTAGGCTGGATATAATGAAGAAATTCTTTACAATGAGGGTGGGGAAACACTGGAAGGGGGTGCCCAGAGAGGTGGTGGAGGCCCCATCCCTGGAAACGTTCAAGCCCAGGTTGGACGGGGCTCTGAGCAACCTGATCTGGGTAATGGTGTCCCTGCTCACTGCAGGGGGGTTGGACTAGATGGGCTCTGGGGGTCCTTTCCAACCCAAAACATTCTATGATTCTGTGATTCTATAAAAAAGGTCTCATTCCAGCACTACATATAGTAACTAATCTTACTGTTTTATGATCTGTTTGATTTTAGGTGAAGTCAAGCTTTCTTCCACTGCATTTTTATGTTTTTCTGGGTTGTCTATCTGATGAATCAGGTAAACTGACAGGAGATACAAATTTTAGATATAATAATCATAGGCCTACAGTATGTCTTAAGGAATTAAAAATTTGTGCATGGCAGATGTTAATGTTCACAATTGCAGACAATGAATTGAACACATGTACTTGTACAATACTTTAGGAGAAGCTCAATGAGGGTATAATATGACAAAGCACTGGAAAATAACATCATTTTCCCTCTCTCTGCCCTTGGCTGCATGCGCCCTGTTCCCTTCTTGTGTTGGCTCAAGCTGCTATGCAGCCACATGGTGTTCCCCTTTCCTGGTGATTGGTGATGGGGCTCTGCTGGTGTTGGGGTTTTCTGAATTCCGAGTGAATAGAAAGGATTATTATTAATTATGCTCTTATTAAACATGTTATTATTAATACATGAACTTGGAAACCATGTGGACAGTGTAACACTCCAAATGGTATAATTACCAGAAAGAAACTCATTCTATGCATGTGGAGCTATGATTTTTTGGTAAGTCTAATTTGATAGTCTAATCAAAATAAAGCTAAGAGTTACAATAATACTAATACAATACTACCACTTAATAATAGTACTACCATTTACAGTCCAAATTAATATTGGAAAGTCTCAGCAATACAACTAATTACAGAGAAAAAAAATTCTTAGTCTCTACTTGTAATTTTCTGTGGTGGTATGCTCACTTTCCAGTGTTCATCCAGGTTCTTAAGGTAGTTGGCCAGTCTTTCTCAAGCAGAGGAGACAGGAAAGGATGCCATCTATACCAGCAGGAGTTTGATGGTTCTGGGGAAAAGGGAAAAGGTTCCTTCATCCTTCTCTTGAGGTCCACTTTTGTTTATGTTTATCCATTTTCTTAATGTGTACGTAAGCATTCTCTTAATTTGTTCTCAGTTACTTTCATGGGATTATGGTTGCTTAGTTTTCTGTTCTCTTTGTACGTCTAAACTGGTTTAACAAGATTGTATTCCTGTAGTGATCGCTGGCTGGCCATTATGATTTTTTTTAGTTCAGGATCTCTGCTACCATTCTGTGTTTACACTCTTGCAAGCCATATTTTATTTTATGCTCATAGATAGTTCAATCTGCACAGAATAATTCCTATTTCTCACTGTCCACTAAAGCTATCTTAAACAAAATTTGACTGCTAGGTGATAGCTATTGTAGCTAAAATAAGCTATTTTAGGCCACAGGCTAGCCCAGACAAGCCTGGAGCTCCCACACTGCCAGGTTAATACCAAGCCTGTGGACTTTTTGTAATCATGGTAAAGTACCATGTTTACTGGACTAGAACAGCTCTACCTTGCTCAAAGCTTCTCCCCCGACATCTGTCTAGCTCGGGAAGCTCCTGATTATTCTGGTCTCTACATAGCATGCAGTGCACGTCTTTGGACCCTCATCCCTGAGAAAATGTTGTTCATGACCTCATAGGGAGTGAAGATTGTCTATCACCATGGGAATTACCTCCTGAAGTGCCTATAGCACTTGTCTGTCCCAGCATTCAGAGAGCACCACCAGAAGCTGTGTCAGGACTCTGCAGAATATGGCAGAGCTGAAAGGACCATGAGCAAGTGTCATGCCTACAATTTACTTTCTGACTGAAACCTCCCGAGATTTATCTCTGTCAGCGCAACTCTACCCAGCGGGTGCTTTTGCAATTAGAGATGGCCATGTTCTCCCACAGCAGTGGGTGTTAGCAATCCTGTTAAGCAGATGTTGCAACACTGCATAAAGATTTTGGTTCATGGGGATAAATACAGTTATGCATTTTGCTGTGGATATAGAAAATAAGAATTACTTTCTAATTCATGCTTCCCCCCCACCCCCCCAGCTACTATTTATATTTTTTTTTTGTAAAAGGTTAAGCATCTCCGGCCTCTTGGCCTATTGGCAGTTCCTTGCTTCTTTCCCTCTTCTTTGTAGGTACAGCATGTTGGCAGAATCACATCCAGCCATACCTGTGACCCCAGCAGTAACCTTCCTTTGATTCTGTGGTTCCTTTTTTGAAAGAACACGTGGCAGGGACTTTGGCTTAAGTTAGGAATAATCCTGTGGTGTAATCATAAAACACAGCAAAAACTCAAACGTTTCTCTTTTTCCTGTGGTATTTACCCAAAATAGAAAGAGTTATCTTTTAAAATGTGTTTTGAAATGATGTTTTGGGCCCACACCTGTAGTTAGCTCTGTTAGGGACAGCAACCCATATAAAAGTCTAGTGATTTCAAGGGGTTGACATACGGTTTCTGCAAATCAGAAAGTAAGCCTGTTTTCATTGACTATTCAATCTTATAACGGTTTGCATTTCAGTTTGGGAAAACTAAGAGGAAAATCAGAAAAACAGAGGAAATTGTACTGAATTTTGAGGACACATTAAGTTCACATAAAGCTCAGAACTTGCAACAGCCTAGAACTTGCAACAGCCTCTGTATTTCATCTTGAACTGTTAATTATTCATTTTATGAGGAAAATAAATGACTAATAGAGGAGTCATTGAGAACTGTGAGTGATGAGTAGAGAGTAATTATTTACTATGCAGTAATTTGACATACCTTGTTCAGGTTGCTGGTGAAAGGTGTTTTTTACATGAGAAAGGTAAGCTAATATTTGCCAGCAGTTACTCATATGACTGCTCCTCCCTTTACTGAAAGAGACACAAAGTGAAACCTATAATGAATCTTCTCTATACTTTCTTTCTTGGTGGATCTGCAAAAAGCCCCTGTGAAAATTAGTATGATGCATGACTTGTAGATGTGGCCTACATATTTACTGTAGTCATTTAATTTTGAGAATCACATCAAGGAGTAAAATTCAAAGAATGTTTTCACTTTTCTGTCTGTAATGCCATCGATATCCATCTCTGCTGGATTTCTAAGAGAAATTCAGATAGAGAGCAGAAAAGGATACTATCATTTCTATTAGGGTAGCATCCTGGGGACATCCAAGAACAGAGCTCCATTGTGCTAAGGACTATAGAAATGGAGTAACTGACATCATCCACCCTGACAGGGATGCCAGGAATTCCTCAAAGATGGGAATTCAGAAGGGATAGCTAAAACTGCACAGGGCTCAGCAGAGAACGAGATCAGACCTTAGAGTTGCTCAAAGCTGTAGGGTACGTCCT
Organism: Podiceps cristatus; assembly: GCA_000699545.1. Taxonomy (NCBI): domain Eukaryota; kingdom Metazoa; phylum Chordata; class Aves; order Podicipediformes; family Podicipedidae; genus Podiceps; species Podiceps cristatus. The sequence goes on along the minus strand of KL280233.1, from coordinate 22,705 downwards.
CCTGATAAAGGGAGGCACTAGGCAGAAGTACCCAAGGAAGGGTTTTACTGTGCTCTGATGTGCTCTGGCACGTGAGACAAAAGAGATCACTGCAGCACACCAGCATTCGTACAGCAACCAGCCTAACTGGATGTGTGTCACCAGTGATAGCATGTGGTAATTCAGAGCCTAAGGGGAAAAGTCAGCAAAGGAGTTGGGCGTCCCGCAGAATGGCTCATGTGCAGAACTGGTTACTTCTTGTGGTGGGGGGAACATTGACTTATACATCATAAATCATATAGGAATAAAGCTTTGTAGGTCATTAATAGACCCACTGGAGCAGAGTTCAGTTTACAAATTCTTGTTTCCTGCTTCAGTTCCTCATTTCTGTATTTGTTAATGTAAGATAACTGCAAAAGGGAGAGTTTACTACTGCTGCTAATGCTACTACTGCTACTACAAAAATAAGTGAGTAAATAAATAAAAACTCTTCACACAAAGCAGTATTACAAATCTAACAATACTTTATTTCTGAAGTGGCAATACTAGTTAACTGCAATATAATCTAAAGCTCTGCTATTACTGTAACAAGTGGATCCTACTCTATGAATTGCCTGTATTCACCATGCTGCTTGTCATTAAAACTGCAGGATCAGTCCATATTGGAAGTAACTGTTAGTTACTGTCTGTAACTGTCAAATCCTTATGTTTAAAGCAGAAATTTTACATTTCAATGATAGCCACTTTTTATATTTAAGTCAAAGCCAGTAATGTTGAAAAATGAGAGCAAGAGAAAGAAAAATCTAGTAACCTTCTTGAGTCCAGGATAAGGATTGACCCTTAACTTTTATCTTTTAATCGGGCTTGGGTTTTGGCTGCATAGCATTGAACCAAAAATGATATGATTTTCAGTTGTTTTTAACCAAGAGGTCTTATGCAGGAGTTGATTGACTTTATTTATTTATTTTTACTAGTAAACAATTTCAAGTAAATTTCCTCTAAAATTCTGTCTCTTAGAATTTCTCATGAAGCATTTCGTAGTATATCTCTCTTTCTCTCTAGTTAACTTCCATTTTTCCTTCTGACATGGAATTCTTTTGAATAAATAGTTTATACAAAGATGTATCACTTAGTTCTGTGGTATTTGGATGCATTCCTTTCATTAAAGGTTCTCCATACTGTTCCTATACTTTTTTTCTGGTGCAGTAAAAAACCATTCAGTTTGTACTTCAGAAACATTTGCTGCAAGTTAAAGATGCAGAGTTTTCTCAGATGATTATGTTTGTTTTCATGGAGTTTTAAAATTAACTCACCTCGCGAAAGCTCAGAAGGTTAAAATCAAATAATCACCTTTTTATTTAGGTAACTAAGTTAAAAACATCCCTGAAGGCCCTTAAAGAAAGACTGCATTTAGAACAGGGTCAGAAGTCAGATTTTTTTTTTCTTCTTCTTTTTCAGGATAAGGTAGGAGAAATCCTATTCTTTAATTTAAAAGCATTGTCTGAAAACACTGCTAACAATATTTTCAAAGATATTTTATTTGCAGAGCCCATTTTGAAAAAAATCTCTGCTGATTTCAGCCACAATAGCATTGTAGAAAGAAAATGGAAATTGTATCCTAGATTTTTCTTTTTGTTAAAATGACCGGGTTTTGCTTTGTATGTTTTCAGTTGATAGTTTATATGGGGTTTTTCTTATGATATGGTAGGGTTTGCATTATTAGCTACAGTCAGCGTTTCTCAGCAGTAGCTTTTTGCAAACAGGCTTATAAATATCACGAGCAGTTCTTTCTCGTCAAAGCATCTTCTAGTTCTCCAAACTCAAAGATAACATTTAGATTTAATTTCTATTATATAATGATCTATTGTATCCACCTGGATGATAATGAAGAAGTGATGGCTTTCATAAATGTTGTATTTGAGATGGAACAATTTAGCTACGTGGAGTCTCCTTCCGTGACATTTGCATAAAATGATGGCATTAAGCTCCCAGCGGTGCTCTTCCCATCATACACAAGATCAAAGAGCTATTATGCTCTGAGCCTGACTGCAGCTGTTAAATGCTTTCAAGGACTGTTTTCACTCTCTCAATTTTTCAAGAGTATTTGTCACAGGGGAGTATCAGAGTTTCCACTGTATCTGAGCTGTAATTTCCCCAAAACAATGTTGCGTTCAGGCAACTGCCATATTGTTTAATTTCTTAGGATTCAGCAGCTGAGTTATGTAACACATAGCATACCGCGGTCATGAAAAATGTGGCCTCTTGTTCTCAGGCACTGGAGCTCTCCAGGGAGCTGCCAGATGTCTCCTGCTGATTCACTAGGGGAGAAGTGGCTGCTAGCACCTTCCTCAACATGCTGCATGTGGGAATAATGGCCTGGGCAGCCGGGTGGGGAGGAAACAAGACATAAGGACATGCATGTGTGTGTGAATTTAAGGGAGAGCTACAAGGATGAGACTTAAATTTAAATTTTCTTCAGTCTTATTGTTATGGTACCAGAAACTGAACTCTCAGTGCAAGGGTAGCTATGCATTCAAGTACTGTGCTGCAGTTACAGAGCTCTGCTAGAGTATGGTGAGGACTTTGGTGGCTTAAAGCAGACCCTGGTGGGAATTGTTACAAAACACTGGTAGGACATTGCTGGGGTATTCACCTTTGCTGAACCTCATACATCACTTAGCTTTGGAAATCACAGAATGCTTGAGGTTGGAAAGGACCTCTGGAGATCATCAAGTCTAACCCCCTGCTCAAGCAGGGTCAGCTACAGCAGGTTGCCCAGGACTGTGTCCAGTCCAGTTTTGAGTATCTACAAGGATGGAGATTCCATAACCTCTTGGGGGCAACTGGTCTAGCGTTTACCTGCACAGTAAAAAAAGTGTTTTCCTGTCCTTGGATGGAATTTCATTTATTTTAATCTGTGCCCATTGCTTCTTGCCCGTCAGTGGGCACCACTGAGAGAAGTCGGTGTCTCCCTCTTCTTCATCCCCTTCTAATGTGCACACATAGATAAGATCCCCCCTGAGCCTTCTCTTCCCCAGGCTGAATGCTCCCAAAAATCTCAGCCTCTCCTCACGTCAGATGCTCTAATCCCTTAGTCATCTTCATGGCGCTGCACCGGACTCACCCTAGTAAGTCTGTATCTTTCTTGTACTGAGGAGTCCAGAACTGGACCCAGCACTTAGTGTATATGTTTCATTTGCGTATCCTAATAGGGTTTTGCAACAGAATTTTGTGGCCCCAAATACGATAGTGCCTAAATACCCTGAGACTAATGGGATGAAAAAGAAGAGATTGGATGCTCACATGCTGTAACTAGTATTTATGTTGAAATAGTATTTTTTTTTTCTCATTTCTCAATGTTTACAATATTGGAATGTATCTAAGGTCTGTCTCTCTCTCTGTTTTACATAACTACATCTCATCTCATGAGGAAGCATTTATTTTCCAGAAGATCAATGCTTTTTTTTTTTTTTTTTTGCCTCCACAAGTATTAAAAAAGAAAATGAAAATATGCTTGTCATTTTTTTTGTAACATTCATTAGCAATTAAACTAGCATTATCTACTTAAATAGATGAAGATGAATCACTTTATCATTATTTAGTTATAAAATAATAGCCCTCTTTTATTTACTATGGCTTTCCGCAAGTTTCTCTTAGCACTAGTTTCCAACTTTTTCAAAACATCTTAAGAGTTCAGATATATTATTGGGCTATAGGAGGTATGTAAACAAAGTAACTCGTAATCCTTGCTTTGAGGAATTTTCAACCTAGGGCTATGTCTACAGTATCTTTTTATTTGTTTTCAAGAAAAACTATTATGGAGGGTATTTTCTTGTATTTTTATACTGACCAGAGCTCAAACCAGACATTTATATGTCCGTTCAGTGATTCAAATGGAACTACTCATTGACGAGAAAATATCATGATGTATAAGTCAGTGTTAGGTACTAAAATTCTAGGCAAAAAGTGGTCTTGATAAACCTGGCGTGGAAGAGAAAGGAGCAGTAAAAAAAAAAAGGACACAAAACTCCAGGTAATACCATTTACCATCTGCAGCAAGAGAATGAGACTTACTACTTGAATCTTATTAATTTCTTTTAACATCTTCCTTGCCCAGTACACAGCTGACCCCCTAATATACACCTAAACAACTTATATTATGCATATTTACAGTTGGTTTCATTAAGAATATCAAGCTGGGTACAAAAGCTAGTAATTTAGAAGATGTTTCTCTAAAATCACCACTGTTAAGACAATACCATCACAACTGTGATTTCATGTATACAGATTTAAAAAAACTTTTAAACTCACTCCATAACCTCAGAAGTGTGAGTACCACAGGAAAAAAAAAAAAAAAAAATCCATTTTCACACTAGAGAGGAAGTCTATTAAAGAATGCCACTCTCTTTCTGCACTCTTGATTGAGAGAATAACATGAAGACAACTAAGTACCCAAAGAGCAGAGGTGTCCAGGCCTACCAAATAAAAGCCCTTGGTAACAAAAGATGACCTTTTGTAATGTATGAATGTTTTGAAGATAAAAAAAGGGCTCCTTTGTCATATTAATACTTTGGCTTTAATTTCATCATGGAAGGCCTGCCTTTAGGCTTTGTTTCATAGGAAGAAGGTCTGGGTTCAAATTTTAGGGTCACTAATAAACAACCTGAAGTCCTATCTAGTCATCAGGGAAAAAGAAAGGAGGTGGTCTACTGAATTAACCTACTGAATAACACCTACTAAATTAACATGCCCCACTCAGGTGTACAAATTGTCTTAAAAGACAGCACTTTGCTTCAGGGACAGAACATGAATGGATTAACCCATAGTGATTTCCCCACAACATGTTAATTTACAGTCCTCTGGTCTCCTGGAGAAACAATTGTTCATCTTACAGGCACCAGACACTAAGTTTTGATTTTTCATAATTAGCCACACAAAGTCAGGCTGCTTAAATCCACAAATTACAATCTCCAATAAAATTTTTCACTTTGCAAATAGCCAATTACACTAAAGGTTTACAGATGAATTATCAAGGAAGTTATTTGCTTATGAATTGCAGAAGTATTTATTAGAAGAGAGTACCTTAAATGGTACAAAATCTTGCTTAGTATTTTAGGATGTGTTTAATGCTGAAGCCTTTACTGTAATTACCAAGTAATCCCACAGGTTTTGTCCTGGACCACCCTTGAAGTAGATTCTTATTACACAAAGAGAAGTTTTGTCTGGGCAGATCTGAAAGTAATACATGGTAGGGTGACATAATAGAAATAAATTAGCACTGCATATTCATGCCAACACTTGCATTTGTAAGTTTATTTTTTAATATAACTGTCAGGCAAACGAATTTGTGCTGCCTCACAGAAGAAATATAGTAGAAAATCACCTGTTAAAGTTTTAGTCAAACATAATGGCAGTGGCTGAGAACATAAATTCATATGCACTGCAAACTCCAGATGATGCCTCTATGCTGTGGCGTATCTTTTCCTCAGTTTCTGCTTATACCACAGAATTATTTTCTTAAATGTGGCTACAGGTGCACTGAACCTTTCTAGCACTGAGAGTCAAAGACAGTCTGCTTAAGGGAAGACTGCATATCCAGCCTTGACATTGGCCAGATCCGTAAGAAATGTGATGTGCTTTTTTTCTTTTTTCTTTCTTTTTTTTTTTTTTTTAAAAAAAAAAAAAAAAAAAAAAAAACCAAAAAAAACCCAACCTTTTTTTAATCCAGAACAAATTAACAAAAATCCTCACAAATGCTCAATATCAAAAAACCTCTAATTGGTGGAACTGCAGACCTAAACTCACTCTAGTAAGTAAGATAATCCTGAGTTGTCAGGGAGCAGTGCAGGCCAGCTGCTCCCTCTGGGATGAGGGCTGGGAGCGGCAGGGGCTGCGGTGG